>JAHKKF010506869.1:0-13334 GCA_019740295.1 Labeo calbasu
TTGAGGTGTTGTGTTGCTGGATGTAATAATGAACATAGTGGTCGTCATTTACTCCCGACATCTGAGCCGCTGAAGATGCAGTGGATTACGTTTGTTTTGAAAGGAATGCGCCTCCCGATCTACATAGTTGCATCCATGCTCACGTGAATCATTCGTGATCCAGCTTCACTTACAGCAGAAGTAAGTATAAGGGTGTAATGCTAGTTAGCAAGTTTCACGTTAAATGCGGCTAAAGTAAACAGACTCATCACTCCACAGACAGAAGAGGGGGCGGGGCGAGCAGAGCTCATTTGCATTTAAAGGTACAATCCCTCAGAATGGGTTGATTTTTTTTTTTTTTTTTTTTTTTTTTTTGCTGAGCTCATTTTGACAAGGAAAAAAGGGTGTTTTTTTACACTACCATTGAGAATTTTTATGCAGCGTATATTATAGACTTTTCATTAAGACCCTAAAGAATCATATCAGCTTGTAAAAAATGGGCATCTGATGACCCCTTTAATGCACCTACTACTCGTTGGTACTGTACTGTAAATTACAGCTGTACTAATGTTCTTATCTCTTTTTGATCTGTAGCTGGTTCCTGGAGAGGCCTTTGACCCCATCCCTCACCAGCTCCTGCGGAAATACGTGGGTTACGCCCGGCACTACGTTCACCCCACTCTTTCTGCAGAGGCTGCACAAGTGCTGCAGGACTTTTATCTGGAGCTGCGCAAACAGAACCAGACGGCCGACAGCACGCCCATCACCACCCGCCAGCTGGAGTCCCTCATCCGACTCACAGAGGTGACAGAAATCAGCACAGAATGGCTGAAATATAAGATTATATCTACTGATGACATAACAATATTTACCTCACTCTGTGTTTGTTTTAATTAGCCTTTTTATTATTGATTTGACTTTTCTTTCATGTAGTGATGTTGCCTATTTTAGTTCTTTTTGAAAATGGTCAAAGGCCTTTAGTTTACATCACAGCCACAGTACAGCAAAATCACGAGTTACTATTTTCATTTTGTTAAATAAAATTGTGAAAAAAAATTCTTCTGCTAAACAAGGCTGCATTTATTTGAGCAAAAGCGGTTAAATATTACATTTTAAAATAGCTGTTTTCTATGTGAATATATTGTAAAATGTAATTTATTCCTCTGATCAAAATTAATTTTTTTAGCATCATTACTCCAGTCTTCAGTGTCACATGATCCTTCAGAAATCATTTTAATATGCTGCTTTGCTGTTCAAGAAACATTTCTGATTATTGTTATTATAATAGATGTGCTGCTTCATATTTTTGTGGAAACCATGAATCATATTATCGTTTTTACTGTATTTCTGATCAAATAAATGCAGCTTTTTGATGTCTTGATGAGCAGAAGAGACTTCTTTAGAAACATTTTTTAAAAATATTATTTTTTGGTAACATTGATTAGTTTTCTACAGGCATGAACTAAAACATCAGGGGGAAAAATACAATTTTAGGCATCTAAATAATACATTTAGTCTTACTTTTTTTTTTTTCCCCCTCTTTCTGTGCAGGCAAGAGCTCGTGTTGAGCTTCGAGAAAAAGCTACACAAAGTGATGCAGAGGATGTTGTGGAGATCATGAAACACAGGTGACTCATAAAACCTGCATTTTCACTTTAAAAAAGTTTCATAGCAAGTTAAATAGAATTATGCAGAAGTTACATAGAATTTTTTTTGGGGATGATGTGTTATGATTGTTGCTAAATAATAATGCGTATTTATGTAGACCCATATAAAATTCAAACATGGAGAAAAGAAAAACACATTTTTGCATCTTTAAATTAAAAATAACATTTAGATGACAGTCTTGATTGTATTTCCTTAGTTATTTAATTGCTAAAAAATAGTTCATTATTCTTTCATGCAACAAAAAACATTTATGTTCTTCTCCATTCAGCTTGGCCGACACTTACTCTGATGAATTTGGCCGGCTGGATTTTGACCGCTCTCAGCTTGGCTCTGGGATGAGTAACCGCTCCAAAGTCAAGAAATTTGTCACGGCGCTAAACAGACTCGCTGAACGCACCAGCCAAAGCATGTTTGAGTTCCAGGAGCTACGACAACTCGCCAAAGATCTGCAAATACAGGTAAACACCATTTACACTACATAGCACGCTGTCAGATTGATGCATTTAGGTTCTCTTTTAATCTTTCTGCTTTCTTAGGTCGTGGATTTCGAGGGCTTCATCGGTGCTCTCAATGAGCAGGGTTACCTGCTAAAGAAAGGGCACCGGACCTATCAGCTTCAAACCATATGAATCAACCATCTCTTAGGATGTTGTACATGCTTATCGTGTCATACTGTTGTGTTTGTTTTCAATGCAACAAATATTATATATCACAGTGTAATGTGTGTTTACATGAATACCTCTGTATTTCCATGTTATTAACTGTACATTGTTTTCATGTACATAAATAGACATATAATTGTCTTTAAATAGTACTAGTATGTACCTGTAAATAGTATGTACAAAGCCAAACCTGATCCACATTTATGAACATTAAAACAATGTTTAAATAGTTTTGTATTGAATGTAATTGATAAAGATGTTAGCTGTTCTATAAAATATAAAATAACATGTGCAAAACATAAGCCACACATGTGCAGACAATAACTTTAATTGCAATAAATTAAAAATAAAAGTACATGCAAATGCATATGAATGCTGTAATTATTAAAAAATTGTACAAGCCATCTAAATAAAAAAAAAAATGACAGATTGTAGTTTTTATTAATTTCAATGAACTATTATAATATTTTATATTTATATTACATAAATTAGCTAATATATTGCATATATAAATTATATTATTAATGTTTATGTAAATGTATTAGCTGATAAATTGAAAATTGCAGTTTTTAGTAATATAACACATAATGTTACAGTTAATGTTATTAATTAATTATGTATTTTATTATATACACTACCAGTCAAAAGTTTTTGAACAGTGTGATTTTAATGTTTTTTTTTTAAAAACGACTCTTCTGCTCACCAAGCCTGCATTTATTTGATCCAAAGTACAGCAAAAACAGTAAAATAACTGCTTTCTATTTGAATATATTTTAAAAATGTAATTTATTCCTGTGATTTCAAAGCTGAACTTTTAGCATCATTACTCCAGTCACATGATCCTTCAGAAATCAATGTAATATTCTAATTTGCTGCTCAAAAAAAAAAAATTATGTTGAAAACAGCTGAGTAGATTTTTTTTCAGCTCTTTAATGAATAGAAAGTTAAGAAGAACAGCATTTATCTGAAACCGAAATCTTTTGTAACATAAATGTCTTTATCACTTTTGATCAATTTAAAGCATCCTTACTAAATAAAAGTATTAATTTCTATCATTTCTTTCCCCAAAATAATGACTGACTCAAAGCTTTTAAATGGTATGGTGTATAATATTACAAAAGCTTTTTATTTTAGATAAATGTTGATCTTTGGCTCTTTCTCTTCATCAAAGAATCCTAAAAAAAAATACTCAGCTGTTTTAAATGTTGATGATAATATTAATGAAAACAGAAATGTTTCTTGAACAGCAAATCAGCATATAGAATGATTTCTGAGGGATCATGTGACACTGAGTAATAAAATCACAGGTCTAAATTACATTTTAAAATATATTTATATAGAAAGCAGTTATTTTAAATAGTAAAAATATTTCACAGTATGACTGCTTTTGCTGTACTTTGGATCAAATAAATGCAGGCTTGGTGAGCAGACGAGACTTGTTTAAAGAACTGGTAGTTCTAGATGCATTTTATAGACTTTGTTTATTTATAGCTCATATTAGGGCGCGGTCCCTTTAATTTCCCGTCCCCTTCTGAAGAACTGTCGTAAACATTCGCTGGCGGAGCGGAACACGGCAGGACAGAAACATGTGGGTCGACAGAAATGAATGTCTCTAATATAAAGTAATATGAACGAATTAATTTCGAAACATGTTGCTGGATGTTCGGTTAGACAGATCGGGAATATCTATCATCTAGTTGTTTGAGGTAAAGCCGCTGACATGTTTTTGGCGGCTTGTAGGAAGGGCTGGTTGAGCTGTGCTAAAGGACACATACACAGACTGACTGTCAGCACTGCTGCCACCTGCCACTACGGCTGCCATGACAAAACATCTGCAAACTTTCTGCAGAAAAACACTACATCACAACTCCGATGGCTCCAGAGACTGAAGACCAGGTGTTGGAGCTCCTCGCTGGACCTTCATAGAGAAGTCAGTCAGAGATCAGATCATCTCTTCTCTGTTATATATAGAGCAAAACTACCGAAACATCACTGCAGGCTGTGTCTGCCGCTGTCGAGCAGTAGTTTTAGTCTGCGTGGTACAAATGGGTTTTGTACTGAAGCATCTCGAAAGCCAGTTTTGGAAGAAAAATCTTCTGAACAGGATTCAAGGGAAAAGGATGAAGATCAAGGAGATTCCTCACCTGCAGCTAATGAGGGACATTTCCAGTTTAAAGAGCTGGTGAGTGAGTCAGGCATATCATTTGACCTTTTACACTGTTTTTACACTTGTTTTGACCTTGGGTAAGTAAATTACAAGGGCGGGGTATTTATTTGATTTAAATTTAAATACATTAAAAACAAATAAGTAAATTAATTAAATTGCATTAAAACTTAAGACATTTGTTTTTCCAAAGAATATTTTAAATGGGTATGCTATATAGTACAATTTACAGTTAAAAAATAGTCCATTTTAATTACTTTTGTCTATATTTTCAATACTAGATCTATTTATTTATGATTTTGAAGAACAACAACAAAAAAAAATTGGCAAGTATTTAGTTTGTAAATTGTGGAACCTTTACTGCAAAAAAAAAAAAAAAAAAAAAAAAAAAAAATATATATATATATATATATATTAATTATATGAAATAATAAAATAACCACTAAACACTAAAAAAAAGTGTCATATTTTAATAATTAAACAAATTTATTTTAATAATAATAATAATAATATAGGTAACACTAACTTAAACTTTAAAGACAATTTTTTTCCAAATAATATTTTAAATAGGCTTGCTATATAGTACAATTTACAGTTTAAATTAGGTTATTTTAGTTAGTTTTGTCTTTATTTTCAACAGTAGATCTATTTATTTCATTTTGAATAACAAAAACAGGCAGGTATTTTGTTTGTAAAGTGTGGAACCTTTACTGCAAAAAAAAAAAAAAGTTTCTGTACATTTGTCCTGGTTTATTATATTATATTATTATAATGCATTAATAATTACATTAAATAATAAAATAAACTAGTAAACACTAAAAAACGTGTCATATTTTAATTTGTATATTTGTCTTGTTTTATATATTATATTATGTTTATTTAAATACGTTTAAGTCATTATACATTCATTTATTAATTTATCTATTTATATTTGGTGTTTTTACCCTCAACTAAGTGAGCTTATGCTTTAAACAAGACAAAGAAATTCTGTGAGTGGGGTAAGAAAAATAATTTTGCTCTTACTAAGAATTAATTATATTTTTCCCACCTCGCTGATGTATTTTTTAGAAATTAACACTTATGTCATTTTGCATCTTGAAAAAAAGACTAAGAACATAATGTATTGCAGTAAAAAATGCATACTTTAAAAAAAATATATATATACAGTTTGAAATGATAAATCTAACACTATTGTTTCACTTTGTGATTTTTCAAACACGAGTGGATTAGGTTTACAGTTAACATTACTGATTTTAAAATCTTTAGATATTTGTACACAAAACCAACAAAAGAAAATCTTTTTTGCTGTGTTATTTACAGTAAATGAAATTTATGCACATTTGTGCATTTTAAGTGTGATTTGTTCATGCATATTCATAATTTCATGTAATGTTATTTTTGCACAGTATGAGAATCCATGGACGATCCCTAATTACCTCTGTGTGGCCCGGATCGTTCTGTCTCCTGTCCTGGGCTATTTAATCATGGAGCAGTATTTCCACGTGTCTCTGGGGCTTTTTGTACTGGCTGGAGCAACAGACTTGGTAAGTTAAACACAACATGATCTATGGTGCTTAATCATTTCATTTGAGGCTTAATGAACTGTCCTTCAGCTGACGTTGTGTTATTGATCATTGGTTTCTCTTTCAGTTGGACGGCTACATTGCACGTAACTGGCCCAATCAGAAATCAGCTTTGGGCAGCGCTCTGGATCCATTGGCTGATAAGATTCTCATCAGTGTTCTTTATGTCAGTCTGACATATGCACAACTCATCCCAGGTGAGATGAACAGCTCATGCAAAAATCAAAACTCTTTGGAAGTCAATAATAGCGTATCAGGAATCACAAAATTAATTCAGGTGGCTGCTGATAATATATTGAGGACTTCTGAAGCGAAAGTGATGTCTGGTTTGTGAACGAATCATTCTGTCTAGTGAAATAGTTCAACTAGTTCATGAAATCAGACTGAATCGTCTGAAAGTTCACAGATCTACAAGATGCCTGACAGTCACTCTGACTCGAAAATGAGCGAAAAATCGCTGTGTTTCTGATCCCGTAATGAACAAATTCATTCAGTGCTTCAGTTCAGCACAAAAAAGTCACCTACATCTTGGATGGCTAAAATAGATGAATAAATACTAGCAAATTTTTATTTTTGAGTGAATAGTCCATTTAATAGTCAAGCGACTGCTGAAAACTCATCTCTTTCGAAACTATTTGACTTAAAAAAAAAAAAAAAAATCTTTATAATGCCTGTTTTATGGTATTATGAGCACTTCCTAAGTTGTTTTGCCTCCTTAGGACAAATCGCTTGACGTATTCCCCACTTGTAAGTCGCTTTGGATAAAAGCGTCTGCTAAATGAATAAATGTAAATGTGAATGTTAATTCGTCAGAACTCACAGTACATTTAGAGCAGGAAGAATCATCTAGAGGAAGCTGCGGTTTAAGTGTCACAGTCTTGGCTTAGTGGTGTTCATTTATTTCCTTTTGTGAGGTTTGAAAAGCTTTTCACATAGCAGCCCACAACCATTAGGCTACATCAGCCCGTACTTAGTAATTCAAGATCTCAGAAAACACAGAGTGCATTATAACAGATCAATCAAACGGCTGTTTATTTCTAAAGTTTCTTACTAAATCAGTTGTTAATAGTTAGGCAGCAGTATTAGACGTGTCATTCACTCACAAATCCTCTTGTCTTTCCTCACAGCTCCACTGACAGCATTGATCATTTCCAGAGACATAGCGCTGATTGCTGCTGTTTTCTATGTGCGCTACAAAACAGTTCCACCTCCAGTAAGTCTTCAGCTTTCAATCATTCTTTTGGTGCTTTATTCTCATATTGTAATGCAATTGAGTGCAACAGTCAGGTTCTGAAAGTAAAAATCAAATGCATAGAAGTCATCAGTCTTAATTTTTTTTAATAATCACTAAAATCAGTCACTTTTAAATTACTTAAATTGTTGGTGCATAAATGCATGTATAGTTTGCAATGATTGTAAGATATGTTGTTTCATCATACAGTCAGCATCTGTAAATCAGTAGATTACCTGTCATTTTAAATTAATCAGTTTTATGGGATTGTAGTTCTTTCCTTCAGTAAAGCTGTTAAATTCACAGTCTTGTACCTTTTTTCTTTTTTTGACTGATTTTCAAATGCTTCGAATTTGAACTCTTTAACAAAGACTTTTTAAACAATTTTCAAGGATATTTATTTTATATGAAGCTGTGTGTTCTGACATAAGTGTGTTTCACAGGTCATGAAGTAACTATTTTTGACACACTACAAGTTAAAAGCACCAAGAATTATTATTGATGTGTAATGAATCATTTCCATCACATTATTTGTTGTTAATTTTCTGTTCAGGTAACACTCAGTAAATTCTTTAACCCGTGTTACACCACTGCTCGGCTGAAACCAACACTCATCAGCAAGGTAGACCATTCAATCATTAATATTTCTCCCTTCATTAAGCCTTTAATACATCTAATGCACTATTAAAAAAAATACATTAAAAAAAAAAATATATATATATATATATATAAATATATATTATATATATATTTCCATTTTTTAATTAAATGTTAGTAATCGAAAAGCATTTCTAATTAATTGAAATCACAAAATATGTACAATTTAACAACAGTTTATCAAGTGTTACAAAAATTCAGTTTTTGAAATCTGTTTTTATTTTTCGTAATTTATGAAATACTTGATTTTGTTTGTTTTTGTCAGTGCTTTTTAATTATTATGTATTCCATTTTACTAGTTTAATTACATTTTAATAATTAAATTCATAAAACTTTAACAATTTAATATTTTATTAAAATTAGAGCTGCAAAACCATTAGTCCCGATTAATCGATTCAAAATAAAAGTTTGTTTACATACTATGTGTGTATATTTATTATTTATATAAATACATACATGAACACATGCATGTATATAAACATACATGTGTATATTAAGGAAAAATATGTTAGATTTATATGTAAAATATTTATATATAATATAAAGTGTTTACATACAAATACATACAAATATATTTGTGTGTGTGTTTATATATACATAATGAATATGCACAGTACACATATAGGATGCAAACATAAACTTTTATTTTGAATCGATTAATCGCAACTAATCGTTTCGCAGCTCTAATTAAAATGTTTTACAATAATAGGACCCTAGTTTTTCATTTTAACAGCTGAGGTTTACTGTTTAAATTGAAACATAACGGAAAAATTGTGATATTCGTTAAAAAAAGCGCTTTAATATTTTTTTTTATTATTATTACTTTTAGATGTACATTCTACTGTACAGTAGTAATATATTTCTTATATATCTTTATAATCATTGGGCCATTATATTTGCAGTTTTAGTAATGTTTCAGTTTGTGTTTCTTCCAGTGCATTGATTAAGAAATTTTGGCTAATACTGAGGGCATATTATGTTTATTTTATGACTTATAATGACCATAATGATGGTCATTATTATAAATCTATATTGTTTTGTGTGTGGAACAAAAAAACAATGTGTGTGTGTGTGCATTTCAGGTCAACACGGCAGTGCAGTTGTTTTTGGTGGCGGCGTCTCTCGCTGCGCCCGTGTTTCACTACACTGACAGTGTTTTACTGCAGTCACTGTGGTACGAGTTTACTTCTCCAATCACATCCTGATATCAACCATGTCATTAACTCATATTCTAAATATTGAATCTAGTTAAACAAATGTATATTCTGTTTGTTTGCAGGTACATTACCGCACTGACGACCACAGTATCCGGTTACAGCTACTATCATTATGGTAAAAAGACCGTTGAGGTGCTGAACAACACCAAGTAGTTGAACAGTCATCTGAGATTGAGCTTTAACCAAGACGTTTGGATAATCAGTCTCTGCGCAGAATGAAAACTGATGCCACATCTTACTTTTGTAATTGAGACACTTTAGTCTGTATAAAGTCAAAATTTATTTTTTTGATTACAGTATTAAATTCAGCATATGGTTTTCGACTCCACAGGAATCTTTTTTTAAATCTCTTTTAATGAACTTCAATTTTCAGAATAAAATGGACATCGAATACACATTTGTGCGTATGACGTGTATGATTAGTCTTTACTGAAGTATTCTGAGGTACAATCATTAGCTTTTTTTAGTCAGTGCAATGACTAAGGACTGGTAAGAAAGGTAGGAGATGAATATCTTTCAACATATTTGCAGTATACAACCTTGTTTCCTTTGAGCAGAAATACAGAGTCTGAGAAATAGATACCAGTCTAAACAATGATTAGGTGAAGTAGTTATATTAATATGTGACCCCGGACCACAAAATCAGTCTTAAGTAGCACGAGTATATTTGTAGAAATAGCCAGAAATACATTGTATGGATCAAAATTAATTTTTCTTTTATGCCAAAAAGCATTAGGATATTAAGTAAAGATCATGTTCCATGAATATATTTTGTAAATGTCTTACCATAAATATATAAATTTATGATTAGTAATATGCATTGCTAAGAACTTCATTTGACAACTTTAAAGGTAATTTTTTTTTTTCAATATTTTTTTTTTTTTTTGCACCCTCAGATTCCAAATTTTCAAATAGTTGTATCTCAGCCAAATATTGTCCTATTTTAACAAACCATACATCAACGCAAAGTATTCGCTTTGCTTTCAGATGATGTCTAAATCTTAATTTGAAAAAATTGACCCTTATGACTGGTTTTGTGGTCCATCGTCACATATTAGCAAAGAGTCCAAATTGCTCAAGATTGTGAATTGCAAAGTAAAAACAGAAAAGAGTAATAGAAAAGTAATTTGCTTTTCTATTGAAGTAGTTGATTTAGACTGAGCATAAAACTATAAATAATAGTAATAATAGTAGTCATTATATATTTAAATGCAATTCTTAGTTACATTAAAGGTACATTGTACATTTCACACTGACAAAGCATTTATCCTTCTTTTATTTTTTGTTTGTTTGAACATTTTCAATCCTTCCAATTTTTTCGAAGTCATAAATGATTGTAAAATCATGCAACCCCTGAATTCTATTAAATTCCAAAGCTTTCCATCTATTTGTTTAACTGATGTACTGACAGTATAATTTTAATATGATTCATTTGTCATTTTTTAATTACTATTTTAACATTTTGTAATTATATGTAGTTTTAAATAAATGTTTTGAATTTGTTTTTATTTTTTTCAATTTTAATTTTATTTTTTAGTTTTGTTTGTTTTTGTTGGTTTCATTTATGTTTTGGTTTTTCCCCGTTTATTCATTTTACTACCTAAACTAAAAAATAAAATAAAAAATTAGAAATGTGTCCTGGAAATTATCTAAAAAAAAAAAAAATTAAAAAAAAAAAAATTAAATGAATTTGTAAAAATGTTTTAGTTTATCTCAGTAAACATTTATTTAAATTTAGTTGACAGTAATAACATTATACTAATTTCACTGACTGGACTCTCTCAAAATGTATTTATTTATATTTTAATTTGGTTGTGTTTGAACACATGTATGCATAAAATCAAATGTGACCACAAAACCAATCATAAGTAGCATATTTGTAGCAATAGCCAAAATTACATTGTATGGGCTAAAAATGTTTTTTCTTTTATGCTATAAATCATTAGGATAATAAGTAAAGATCATGTTCCATTAGGATATTTTGTACATTTCCTACAAAGAAAAAGTAATTTTGTGAAATATTTTAGTTTATTAGTAAACAGTTTAGTATTAGTTTAGTAAACAGTTATTTAAATTAATTTTAAAAATGTTTAATTGTTTAGTTAACAGTAATAACACTGATTTCATTGACTGCACTCTGTCAAAATTTAACTTGTATTTTACTTTGGTTGTGTTTGAACACATTTATGCATAAAATCAAATGTATTTTATAAATACACAAGGTTCTGGCCAATTGCATATGCACCATATGCAGGTAAGATTTAACAATATATATGTTATTATAGCTATTACTTGGGGGAAATACTTCTAGCTAAATAAATATCTAATAAGCTCTTATTTAGAGAGCATTTTCCATTAATTTCCACCGTATATGCCAGGTCTTCTCACATGCAGCTGCATGTGAAGAGGTAAGTTCCCCCACTCCTTTTTTATGAGTTGAAGAACGCTGGATTGGGGATGGAGATTAACCGGGTCAGATGTGGGTTCTCCACTGGTAATTTCTTACACTGTTTATACAGACAGACACTCAGTACTATCACAGTCACCATCAGGACTCCAGACACTGCTAACAGACTATACAAAAACACCTTTGTGTTAAAACCCATCCAGACCGAGACGCATTTCGGGCCTGATGATCCTGCGCGGTTCACGGCCTGAACGCAGATATGATAGATGTGATCAGCAGTTAGATTTGATATGAACACCTGACGGAAAGCAGAGCTGAAACTCATGTTCTTCTGCACTAAACCTCCGTGTCTGACAACTAACGAGTACTCCAGTACCGGTGAGTAAGGCGCACACCACTTAACTTGCACTAAGTTGTGAGTAACCGGCGTGACACCGAGCGAGGTCGGGCTGTTGGGAGGCTGGGAGCTTGAGGTCACGCCACGACAGGTGCATGTTGGGTTGGGTCGGTTAAAGCAAGTGTCCTGAAGGTGAACGCAGGGGTCAAAGGCGCAGTTTGTAGATTTGGTTGCATTCCGTTCATCTTCCTGAATTTTATGCACCATTTCGTCCACTCTCATGAAATTCTGTGTTGGAGTTTTACCCGTGAAGTTACTGTCTTCAGGTGAATTTGGAGATTGATGTAACGTTACCGTAGCAGAGCTTGTTGCTGGATTTGATGTGGTTGTTGAATTTGATTCCAGAGTTGTTGGAATGACGACTGTTGTGGTTAAGGTTGTAATCCGGACTGACTCAGTAGTTGCACTCAATGGCACTGGAATGGTGTTGTTTTCAGTAGGCCTACTGGAGTTAAAGATGTTATCTTTTTGCAGATTTGCATTTATATCTGTATGTGAAAACACAAAGAAGTTCTTAATACAGAAATGCTTTACATTTTTAAGCAGAACTGTGTTGTGCTGTTAGTATTGACATAAACTGTTATTATATATTCAGTATATAACTATATACAATATAGATTGTTTGGTAAGATTTTTAAAAATGTCTTCTGTTCACCAATCCTGCACTTATTTGATTAAAATTACAGTAAAAAAACGGGGAAAAAAATCATTATTACAATTTAAAATTATTGTTTTCTATTTTAATATATTTTTATGGAAGCCCATTTGAATAAAAATAAAAAAGGCTATTGCGAGTTTACATCTCGCAATTCTGACTTTTTTTCCCCCCTCAGAACTGTGAGATATAAACGCACAATTGCGAGTTATAAAGTAAGAATTGATATGAAGTCAGATTTACGGGATATAAACTCACAATTGTGAGAAATAAAGTCAGAATTGTGAGAGTCACAATAGCCTTTTTTTAAAAAGAAGTTTTTATTAAGTGGCGGAAACGGGCTTCCATAATATTTTAAAATGTAATTTATTCTTGTGATCAAAGCTGAATTTTCAGCATCATATCATTCTAATAGAGGGTTTGCACTTAAGGAGTTGTCCACTTCCAGAACAAAAATTTACAGATAATTTACTTACCTCTTTGTCATCCAAGATGTTCATGTCTTTCTTTCTTCAGTCGACAAGAAATTATGTCTCTTGAGGAAAACATTTCAGGAATGATCTCCATATAGTGCACTTCAATGGTGCCTGCAAGTTTGAACTTCCAAAATGCAGTTTAAATGCAACTTCAAAGGGCTCTAAACTATCCCATCCAAGGAAGAACGGTCTTATTTAGCAAAACGATCCGTTATTTTCGAAACAAATTTACAATTAG
>JAHKKF010506870.1:0-17630 GCA_019740295.1 Labeo calbasu
GAATTACGTAATTTAATTACAAAATAAATGTAATTGTATTTGGTTACAGTTACTGGAAAAAAAAATTGTAACTAAATTAGTTACTTTTGAAAATGTTAATGATTACAAAGGGGGTTACATCTGAATTTTTTCACACACGCATGCACACACACCCACATTCAGATTTAATTGACTTCTTTCATAAATTGTATTGACTGCTCTAAAATGAAGATTATTATTTTATTATTATATATATATATATATATATATATTTTTTTTTTATCAAGGCATTGTTATGCCAGTGTTTCCTGTCATAACTATGCAAACATTTGATTTTAAAACCAGTATCCTAGCTATTAAACTCTTTCTTGTTATGATTTTAAATCTGTATTTAACCTCACAATAATATCAACATAAATAATAGGTGTTAAGTCTGAAATTGTGTCTGTGCTTTAAATTAAATTATTGCATGGCTCTGCGGAATGCTTGATTCCGACTGGTCAGTCATGACATTCCAAGGTAAGTTATTCCCCGATAACAACCGGTAAAAGTTAATAACACAGACTCACCTGGGTAACTTAAGTCAGCGCTATATATTTGCTAGTTTTTCTTGGTGAAAGCTTTTCATTTGGTTAGCTAATAAAAGATTAAAACTCAATTCAATATTATGTGTACAGTTTCTTAATTCTGTCAGCCTGGTGTTGTGGACTCGCTCTATTATTTAATACAAATGCAGCTGCTGCCATTTTGTTTTGTACACTGTAATGAATTATAAGATAACTAACAAACTAGTACTGTAAGTACTAGTACTTATTTGTTTATGTGGTGAAATGTTGTGTAATAAAAGTGGTATGACTGTACCGTATCCCTTAAATGTCCGTCTAGTTCAAAATTGCCACTTGCTAGCAACTGATTTTTTCATGGAAGCTTTGTGTTCAAATATAAACTCAGATCAGTGTTTTGTGTCTAATTATTTACTTTTGTTGCAAGCAGCTGTGTAATAAGTGGGATAAATGTACATACAGTCAGTTGTTATGGCAAAATAAAGATTTATATTACATTTTACTTACTTATTATGATCTTAATTCAAATGATGAAGGATTTTGGAAATTTGACAATAATCAGTGTGTTACAGAGTGCTATTGTAAGGTTAAATTTGCCTGGTTTAAATGTTTCAAAATTTTTAACAGTTGAAAATATTAGAAATTTAGAAAAGTAATCAAAAAGTAATTAAATGTAATAAGTTACATTACTTTAATAAAGTAATTAAAAAGTTACACTACTTATTACATTTTAAATACAGTAACTTGTAATCTGTAGCCTATTACATTTCCAAAGTAAGCTTCTCAACACTGTCCATTAGATTACAAAATGACTTTCAGACATTTGGGCAAAGTCACTCTTCCTTACAGAAATCCATTATATAAAACAGAGACTCAAACAAAAATGTGGCCATCACTATTCATGAATATATTTCTAAAACTTTCTTAAGAAGACACTCAAAAGGAAAAACTAAATGGATTTAAAAAAAAAAAAAAAAATGAATTACACAGTGATCTCAAACGATCAATTCTCTAGTATTACGAACACCTTTCTGAATATAATCTTTGTCTCTTTCATCTTCATGTGAATTAAAAGTATCAAAGCCTCCTTCCAAAACTCTGATTAAAGTGTGAGTGTTCTAATTGAGAAATAGGAAATTCAATTTTAATATGAAAGGGTACACTAATAGGTGCTCTGAGATAGACATATAGCTCCTTAATAATGCCCTCCAGCGCAAAAATCAAATATGATAAGGTTATGCAAATAGATGTAAGAATGATTGAGATTTCACTCAATTAATAAGGCCCCGGGAGACATCTGTTCATGCATATGCACCCTAAGCAGAGGTTACGCCTTCTGTGATCCCAACTCTTGCGATCTGTTATCCTCAATCGAACTTTCCAATAGTGTTTATGCATTTGACAGTAAACTAAGCTCTCTGTTACTTTCGTCATCATGAAAGAAACAACGGCAGCTCTTGACTCAACGCGACATCAAAACTGTCATGTAGCTTCTAGCTGTGTTTGCCTTGCTGAAGCTTTGGGGAATTTCTTTTTCTAAAGCAATAAATATATATCGTGGACAGGCAGCGAGTATTGCACTCCGCTTTACCTCTTCAGCTCAACTGTCCAGGGACGCTGGGCTTGATATCTGTGCTCTCACCTCTATTGACTGAAGCCTGTCTAGCTGCTTTTTAGACTCACTTAAGAGTCACTACATGCGCACCACTGCTGGAGAAACTCTGATCAAAGTAAACACAGGAAATAGCTTTTTGTATGACTTTTTCGATATAGTTGAATGGTTTTATTGTCTTTCAAATGGATTGCAAAGAAATTGTACTGTTTCATGCATAAACTAAATGGGTATTATGTAGGACTAAACCTATATATCGCACCTCTGTTTCAAAACGTTGCTTTCTGCGTAAGCAGCATCCAAACTGAGATGTACATTCTCGTGATTGACTCATTTGGAATGATCTAGAAAAGCAAACTCTAACAAATAGCATTCCTTGTGCAAAGTGCACTGGAGATCCGACTCACACTTGGTTACGAATTGCATATTTTTATGATAACATCTCTAAAGTTTTGAAAGCACCTGCGATTAGTGCTGGGTGGATTACTTACAAATTGTAGTCCGGTACTGATTACACGATGAAAATTGTAGTTAGTAACTGTAATCTAGGTTACTCATTTTAGTAAATAAATAAATAAATAACAACATCATAACATTAAACATTGCATTACACCATGGTTTCCCAAACTGAGCTTGATGTAGTTGATAAAAATGTAATAATTAAATAAATAATGCAAATGTAAAATAAAATGCAACACTTTAAAATAAGGTGTCATTTGTTAACATTAGTAATGCTTTAGAAGTATTGTTCTTAGTTCATGTTAATGTTAATTAATGAAACCTTAAAAACCATAAAATATTTTTATAAGTTCAACACTAAGCATGTTTTATTTGTTTAACTGCATGTCAAAGTAAACATTAACTGACATCAAAGAACTGTAAACATGCAAATGTGTTTTTAAATGATTGAAATATTAACTTCCTCAGAGATATTTCAAGTAAATATTTTATGTCAAAAACTTATAGCTGACAAAAATGTTTAGGAATCCCTTGATTACAGAAACAAACATATAATATACTCTAATTACAAGTGCTTAATTTTAAGAATTTGATTATGTAATCCATATTGCATGCAATCAGTTACCACCCAGCACTGCTGGCGATGACTTAAATGCTGCCTGCATAAGCACAAGTGTTCATATATCCTGCTTTTCATTATACAGAGCTGAAGATTATATTATAATCTTTTTAAAAAGTAATTAAACAATCTAGGTAATTAGAATGTAAGATATCTTATTCTCTTCATATTATTCGTACACTGTTTGTAAAAAAAAAAAAAAAAGACTTGTTGTCCTTTTATGGTAACAAAAAAATGAACAAGGCTGGCCTCTGATGTGTGGTGATAAAATTATCCCATTAACAGTAGACTACACACAGACTACAGGAATAGATGGGAATTTGCCAAATCAAGACATTGTGTGAATCATTTAGCTGCTGGAACAGGTGGTCTTCATACATACTTTAAAATATGAAATATTCACAGCTGCTAAAAAAACCCAAGCACTTATCATTTTGTTTCCACCAACTGAAGTATGTTGCTCATTAGTAATATTCCACACCATATGGTTTAATTTGGATGATTAATATTGGTGCCTGATTCCAGCATTGTTTCACTGAGGTAATGACAAGTGGGTGACTTTTTACAGTAACCAAGAGCGAGAAGAGGGTGATTATGGGAATTTTCCCACCACCTCCCCTTCATACTAAGTTTAATAAAATGAAGGCATCCCTTCTTACATTGACACAGACATTTATCATACATTATTATTTTGGTCACACTTTAGTTTGGGGAACAAATTGCACTATTAGCTTAATATTAACTATGACTTTTGCCTCAATAAGCTCCTAATTACTACGTATTAATAGTTAATAAGGTAGTTATTAAATTTAGGTATTGGGCAGGATTAAGGGATGTGGAATATTATGGTTATGCAAAATAAGGCATTAATATGTGCTTTATGCAGTATGCTAGTAGTATACATGTTAATGTGACACTAGTTAAAAAAGAAAATTTGTCTCTAAACTGAAATGTTATCATTACTTTAAACATGACGAAGATTAGCTCTTTCGTGCATATAATCCAATAAATGTGTTCCTTGTCATGTTTTGTTGTTTTACCTGGATAGCTGATAAATTTGCTCTTAAATTGGCTATTAAAATAACTGTTATGAAATATAATTAAATAAATAAATTAATGAAAAACTAATATTTATTTAAACAAAAATATTCATGCTGAATGAAAATAAATGTAACAAAGCATTCAACTAGTTGTGTAATATCAGGAATTAATATAAATATATACAAGTCAAATATTTCAAGACCATATTGATTGATTGATTGATTGATTGATTGATTGATTAGTTGGTTAATTGATTTTATTCAACTTGGAAAATAAACAAAATTTTAAATGGAACACATTTCACACCAAAATAAAGTAAAAAATAAAATAATAATAATAATACTATTAATAATAGTAATAATAATAATACTTATTAAATTAAATTAAATTAAATTAATTGTAAGACAAAGTGGGATACAAACAAAACAAACCCACATTAATAATAAACAAAAGGTCAGATTTTCTCACTGTCATTAAAACGCAAGGTGCTCTTTGGTTTTGCTGGAGAACTAGATCGTCAGGTTTGTTCATGTCAGTTGGAGTGCTTCTGTCATAAAAGCAACTGTATTATTCACAATACCTCATGCTATACTCCCTCATGGAAAATCTACCTGTGCATTATTAATAACTTTTTTTCTCAGAATTGAGTTTTA
The DNA here is from genome assembly GCA_019740295.1 of Labeo calbasu. Lineage (NCBI taxonomy): Eukaryota > Metazoa > Chordata > Actinopteri > Cypriniformes > Cyprinidae > Labeo > Labeo calbasu. The sequence continues at coordinate 4,927 of JAHKKF010506870.1, forward strand.
CCCTTTACAATAGCCTTAATCAAAAGCAAGCATATTTTTACATTTTCACCTTTGCGAGATTGCAAAAAGAGGTTATTTTACACATGGCGATGCTGCGTTCACACAAAACTCTTACCCAGTGATTTCAGCAGTCTTTCAGCTTATTTCAATTGCTCAACAGAGCAGAGAGATCTTTCTTTTCTTTCTGAGACCTCCCGATGAAATGAAACATTCATATCCGCTACATATTTCTTCATGCATGTCATTTTTTGTCTAAGACGGGCACCTCTGCCTCAATGCGGGCAGCCGCCACCCAATGCATCTGCATTTTCCTCCTCCCCAGTCTTCTCCAAGCATATTAGATGATATTACCTCTCAAGGATGTCCTCGATACAGCGCTTATCACCATGGGGACTGTAATGGGGGGAGATAATGAGACCTGATTTATATTTCAAAGACTCTCCAGCGAGAAACTGATAAGAGACCTTGATAAAGGAGAATGATGCTGGGGAGGGAGGATGGAAGATACAGAGGAAGGCTGAAGATCATAGAGGGGTGACGGTGGTGAAATAAAGTGAAAGATTACCTCTAACCTGTTGAGACGCCATAGATCCTCTGTCTAACAGCATTATGACAAAGAGGTAATTGCGGTAACATGATGGTCTGCGGGAAGGTTGAGCTCTAGTGGTCAAACGATTGGCTACCGTAATGATGATTCGTGTAATTATTGGTAAATGAGTTTTCGCTCCTACTATCGAAGACTATTTGCAGAAAATGAAGAGAGGGAGCGAGAGGGTCCATTTTATTGAATCCCAATGGTTGTCAGCGTCTGCACTAAAACAGCATGCTTGAAATATTAGATCGACTTTGGAGTAGGACCTGCACGCTTAAATGGATGGTTTTTATTAAAATCATGATTAAGTCATGAGATTTAAGTCGTTATTTATGGATCATCTTCTCCACCAGAGAACCGTCTGTCAGCCGATCTTGAGAACCGGATCAGTCAGATTCATGAATGAAGCATTCAGATTGGTTTTATGAATTAGACTGAATGATTTATTTCACTGATTTCATTTGAAAGAATGATTCGTTTATACGAATCAGACTTTTTTTTATGAACTATTTTTGAATGTGCCTAGGAGAACTAGAGCTGAAGTCAAGATTTCCAGTGAATAATGACTTACATTTCAGTGTGTTCTTCATATAAATTACTTGAGATATGACTTGAGTTGCATGAACCACTTTTATGATACTTTTATGCGAGAATTGCAAGAAAAAACAGAATTGCGGGATATAAATGATAATCTTAACCACTGTGGATCTTTGAGTCTGTCAGCCGACCTTGAGAACTGGATCAGTCAGATTTGTAAATGAGTCATTCAGACTGGTTTGTGAATTGGATCAAATAATTTATTGCAATGATTCAATTTAAAAGTTAAAAAATTTCATCAGTGTGCCTAAGAGAACTAGAGCTGATGTCAAGATTTCCAGTGAATAATGATTGAAAATTTCAGTCGAGATATGACTTGAGTTGCATAGACTACTTTCATGTTTTTTTTGGGGTTTTTTTTTTGTTTGTTTTTTTTTTTCATTTCGAAGCTTGGCAGCTCCAGTTCTCATTATATTAAAACAATGGCCAAGATATTCTTAAAAAAGCTGCCTTTTGTGTTTCATAGAAGAGAAGAAAATATTTTTGCTTTGGAACAACATGACAGTGAGTAAATAATATGACAGAATCTTCATGTTTGGTTTGAACTAATTCCTTTAAGATCATTGTGAGAAAATAAGTCACAACTGAGAAACTCACTTGAGTAGTTGAAAGGCTGTGACACAGACCCCAGGCGAACAACCAATTATATGGTCCTGAGCAGCCAGAATTGTGATAGCATAATAACCTATTGTGCATTTCATAAAAATGAGAATTCCAGGAACAGAGATACTATGAATGGCCCATACAATATTCTAGGCTTAGAAAATCCATGTTCCTTATTTGAATGTTGCTTTGTCTAATTGTTCACAGTTGAAGCCTTATATACCTGAGCTTGGCTCAATCTATTGCTAAACTCTCAGGACCATTAACATGACAGCGTGCAAAAGTAACAAAAAGATTTCCAGAGCGAGCTGCGGTTTTCTGCTCAATATTTCATTGTCATTGTTCTCTAGCAGAGAAATCCAGCATAAAGATTTCAATGAATGAGCTTCCAAAATGGATCTCCCTCTGACATTACAGCAGATTTCCCTCATGCTCAAACTGAGCCAGCTTTCCACATGCAAATAAACCCTTCCTGAAAGTTTTCAAATGTTTTACAATTACGAAACTCCAAGTTAACCGATGCATGCTTGTGAAAAAGTTGCTTTGAAATGATTTCACACTGTGATATTCCATTAAATCTTGCAGAATGTAATTTTTGATCATAAAACAGTTTTAGTTCCCCCAAGATGCCAATTCAAACTTCTAAAAGAAACTATTTCATAGCGTCAAATCAGCTCAGTCTTTAACAGCATTAATTAAGTCACGTTCAAAGTCTGCATGTGTGCCTAGAAATACATTAAAAAACAAATATGTTTTCAAATTGTTTATAAACATTTAAGCATAGTGGAGCAGGTAAAGATTCTGCACTACATCTAGTGGCAGTATGTTCTTTTTACTGAGCAATATGATCTAAAGACACCTTTTCCCATCAAGCAACTCTCTTATCTGCCATCTGGCCCCATTCTGTCACCTTCACCATAAACCACTTCAACACCCACATTTTGCACTCAATAAGCCACATCTTAAAATGTCGCAGTACATAACTGTCTAAACAATACACCTATGATCATATATGCATATATTATATTAAAAAAACAAACAAAAAAAAAAAAAACATTGAATGAAGAAAGGTCAAACAATCTGATAAGCACTTCTCACATTGCACAAACACAGGGTGAGGAAGTAAAATCAAAATAAAATCATTAGTGTTTTTAACTAGAAAGTTAGGCCTTATGGACAGATGGACACGTCATAGTTTCTAAATACATTTTTGAAAGCCAATTTAATTCAATTTAAAACCTCATGACTGTAAAATGCACATGATGTGTAAAATACTTATTCTTCTAAATTATTAATATTTTATTTTAAATCTGGTCTTTAAATAACATTTGCAAAAAAAGCCTTTATAAACCATTTATTCAGAAATGTTTTCACAACTTAATGGGAATGTTAGCAAAATGTTCTTTCTTTGAAATTTGTAGTATAAAATCACCTCAAACTCTGTCTTTAGGAGTAGTATGTCACTGTCTGCATTTGTGCCTTCAAATATATATATATATATATATATATATATTTATTTATTTATTTATTTTCTTTTTTTATTATTATTATTTTTCAAATTTCAAACACCAATGTTTCAGTCAATAATCGGTGTCAGCTGCTAAAAGCGAATTGCAGGTATCTGTGCTATTTGACATGATCTGATGCAATGTCTTAACCAGTGTTTCAGTCATGAAAATAATAATACTGCTAATGATAAAACAGCCTGTAAACATGTCACTTATGTACATTTACGTCAAGAATATTATTCAGTGTTCACAGTTCATTAGTTATCTATAAAAACACTAGATAGGTGCATATTTATTGTTAATTAATTTATGTATGTTTGAATAAATCTGTCACAAAGACAAGAACTATCTTACATGCAGTGGAAATGTTTGAATATAGCTCTTTATTTGAGTATGGAGGTGAATATAACAGTTTGGGCTCTTTTATTAATTTTAACTTTAATAGAAATGTACCAAATGTTCATTGTATAGCATCAGTTATGAGAGTTTTTTTTTTTTTTTTTTTTTCTTTCTTTTCCCTTAAAGGGCACCATTATGCCACTTTTTACAAGATGTAATATTAATCTTATGGCTCTCCTGAATGTGCCTGTGAAGTTTCAGATTCATATACAATACAGATCGTTTATTATAACATGTTGAAAGGTGTTATTGGGGAGGGGAGGGTCTAAAAAGTGCTGTTTCAGGGGTGTGTTCCCTTACATGAAAATGAGCTGCAACTCAAAGGGGGCAGAGCCTAGACGTCTCTGTTTTGTGTATCGCAATAAACAGAGAGGGGAAGCAACATGAGCGAGCGTGAGAGGACCAGTATTTTTACTGTACTTAAATGGAACATATACATGATTTCTTACCAAGAGTTGCTGAACAATGAATCAAAGCGTGCAATCTGTGATCATTTGCAGTTGCTGACAATCACGAAAGCGTGCAGTCGCTTTCTTATGTGTGCTGTTTTACCGGTTTCACTTTCGTTTTCAAAATCTATCACGTTTAGCAAGGAGGGGAGAGGATGGACAGGGGGGCACAGCCAGCGAATGCCCCACACTTTGGCGCGACACCTGTCCTGCTTGACAGTAATCTAGCAGTGGGCGGGGCTACCAAAATATGATGTCATTTTGCAGACAGGCTCCAAAGTGCTTGTTTTTTGAGCCTTGCTCCAACACACATTTCTGTCCAAACACCTTCTAAAAGTGGATTTTGCAATAATAGGTTACCTTTAGGAAAACCTGACATGCAATCATAAATGATATTTTCAAACTGATAAATATTAAATCCAATTGTACAATACTGTATCCATGAGATGGATATTAGACTGTCTGTACTGAAGCTTAAGCATTGAATAATAATAATAATAATAATAATAATAATAAAAACAAATAAATAAATCAGCAGATGTAATTCCGCATAATTGGATATTGCTTTCAATAGTGAAATTTAGTATTGGTGCATCCCTAATTTGAATTCCTCAGTTCAGAATTTTGCACAAAACACAAACTAAAAACAATCACAATTTGGCCCGCCAAATGGACGCCATAATTTGGGGCCGTCTTGTCCTGTCCATTTGACTGATGAGACTGAGGCTGGTATCAATATTCCTGCGAAGAGAGGCAGACAAGAGTAGAGGCCCAAACGCTGATCAAATATGTATGGTCGAGTCTGGCTGCTTTCCCATCAAATCAACCTAATGTGGACTCAATGTGATTGATAAATTGTGATGAGATCACGCCCTTGGCAGAGAGTGGCACAGCGGCGCTGACAACATAGCGGCACAGACAGCGGTATTCTTCAGTGCCCGCCGCACTGACTGATGAGGCAGTCTGGCACATATCAGAGGAACTCATTGGAGACGCTGCAGCAGGTCAGCTCATGGTTATTTCCATGTGGTGAAACACTGTAGGTGCTTGTTATGGTGGAGGAATGACATGCAAACTCATTTTGGCAAGCTGCGTCTGCGCTCATTCCTGCCCAGAATTGTTTTGCAGAGAAGAAATTGTTATACAAGCTTTTCCCGGCATCTTCCAAAGTCACCTTTTAAATAAGAAGATCCCCTTCTCAACTTCCTTAAGAGTGTGCCAGGCCCTGAGGTGGGCAAATACCAGATGAATCATCACAGACCTACGTCAGGCTCTGTCACACCATGGTGCATGGCCTTCATGTAGGTGATTGACGGGATCCACCCAGAAGCCTGGAAAAAGCTGCGTTGACTCTTCTAGAGGTGACAGATCTGTCCCCTCCTGCATATTGTGATGGCTTTAACACCATATGCACTGAACAATGGTGCAAAAACATCTTAGGGGCTTTAGAAGGGTCATTAAAGAGGCAAGTAAGATTTTCAACAGCAAGTTTGAGATAATCAGTGTAAATGTAAGATGTATTTAGACATCTATGCTCATTTTGTAGTAATTGTGGATGCTGAAATATGAATAGTGTGCAATTAATTCTAATGATTGTAATGATGCCATGGTAATTATAAAAGAACTGAAAATGTCCAACCTTGCAGTTAAGCCATTTTTAAAATGCAGTAACATCTTTGCATTAGATAACGGGAGGCAAACAAATGTTGACTAACATACTAAAGCACACATAAATAAGACAATTTTAGTTTTATCTATACTGTTATTTAATATTTTAAAGTTAAACTAATGTACTTGTAAAGCACATATTCTGCTTGACCATATTCTATCCCTAATCCTATCCAATACCTGAACTTAACAACTACCATACTAATTATTAATAAGCAGCAAGTTAGGAGTTTTCTGAGGCAAAAGCCGCAGTTAATGGTTTGTTAGCGAGAACTGGACCTTAAAATAAAGTGTGACTGAATAATACATACATGCAGTTACCTACATCCCAGTACATCTGTGATTAACTACAATATTATATGCATCTATATATTGTATATCCAAAAAAAACAAACAAAAAAAAAAAAAAAACTGTCATAACTGTCATGTTCACCCAATATTTTTGGCTTCAGCAGTATTGGTAATGTCTTAATTTTGTTAGATAGAGTTTCACTGTTAGAGTTTCTCACTAGTTAATTTTCACAGCATTTTATTTTCTCAGGCCATTTTCAAAGGGTTCTTCACAAAGTGTCTCAGATAAAGGCTGCCAAGAAAATAATTATGTGCAATATAATGTGCATTCACCTCAAGCTGCATTAAAGCAACATTTGAGTCATTATACTATAATAATTCTCTATTTTCCCAGTCATTCTGCCCTAATTACAAAGAAACACTTTCAATTTTAAGTGAGTCATTTAAGCAATTTTTACATTGATACATTTAAATAGCTGACACCTTTAGTCAGAAACCTTAACAATTCCACGGGCAGCGCCTGTTTACGTCAAACTTAATTTCCTTCTTTCCTATATTAGATGACTCGCTCAACCCTGACATTAATAATACCTAAAATTATGCATATTAGTTAGTTCAAAGTTGTTTCTACTCAACAGATGCTTGATGTACTTTGTGGCTTCCTCCTGGCCCCAGGCTAATGTGTTATGTTTAAATTTAGTGTCTGTATTAATATGATAATGGAATGTTAAGTTTGGCAAGACTTCAAAAGTACTTGTTTGCAGTCTGACCGTGAGCAATACCACTTAAGAGTCTAAAAATCGGTTGACTTGGACTCTACTCTGAGAGACAGGCCAACATTAAACAATTGATCACTATCACTTACGAAATTAAAGGTAGCATTGCTTAACAGATGATGGTACCCAGACACTGATTAATGAGATATTCATTTATTGCTGGAAAAAGATACTGATCGGGGTAACATGTCTGATCAGATCACTGTTTTGTAAGTAGTAAGCACCATGTTGCTTGTTATAGTGCAACTACTCAGCTAACCACAATAGTGTACTTATTACATCAAAAAATAAGTACAATGTACTGTGTTGTGTTCATTTTGTATTGCAAAACACTTTTGGTGCTATTGAGGTGGGATACGGGTAAGGTTAGGGACAGGTTTGGTGGTATGGGTAGGCTTCAGGATCGGATAAGGTGTAAGGGATGGGTCAACATTGTAATTACAAATGTATTTAGAGAAATGAATTACAGATGTAATTACATGCAGGTATTTATTTTAAATATAAGTACAATGTAAAACAAAACAAAACAAACAAACGAACAAAAAAACATTATGCACACAGTAAAAGCATTGCATCAATTGATTGATTTAAATGTAAGTACATAGTAGTTAAGGCCATCTAATATAAAGCGGGACCATTAATTATTATTATTTTGTTTTACCTTTTTATATTTTTATTTTAATTTTAGATTTTGTTTGTTTTAGTAATTTTATGTGATTTTGTTTTTATTGTTTTTTTCATTTTCAGGTAGTTTTTTTGTATAAGTAATTTTAGCGTTAGTAAATTTATGTTTTTTTTTAAGTTTGTTTTTCATCAAATTTCAATTTTATTTTATTTCAGCTTTACTTTAAATAAAAAGAAACTTAAACAGTTTTAGTTACTAACAATACTGAAAAAACAGATTTTAATTCAATCCATTTATACAATTTTGTATGGCTAAATTAAGAATTATTTATCTATCTATTTATTCATTCATTCATTCATTCATACATTTATTTCAACAAAAACACAAATTCATAAGTAATTTCTGTTTTTATTTATTTATTTCTTTTTTCTGTAAAACAATAATGTAGAGCATTGATCAGTGTCGACATAAATAATGACATCATTAAAAACTCACTGGACATGAACACTCATAACTTTTCTTAATATGGATAATAATTGTGTGTGTGTGTGTGTGTGTATATATATATATATATATATATATATATGCTTTAGAATAGAGAACACATATTCAGTATTAATTCAGAGTTTTCACCCAATGAAGTCCTAATTTACTGCTTATTAATAGTAAGGTAGTTGTTAAGCTTAGGTATGGGGTAGGTTTAAGGGATCTAAAATATGGTCACTAAGGCATTAATATGTGCTTTATAAGTACAGTACTAACAAACAGCTAATATGCTAGTAGTATGCATGCTAATAAGCAACTAGCGAATAATGCTCCCTAATCTAAAATGTTACCAACATTATTAACTAGATATAATCATTTAACCATGCACTTTTAAAAGCAATGTCCACAAACACATACCAAAACAAAGATGAAATGTTCAAACCAGTTTTCTTTCAGTTTGCAGAGTTATTCTAGAGTTTGAATACTAGCAAATGGTAAATGTCAAGATACCATATGAACTTGATCTGTAGGTTCATATCTTATTGGTTCGGCGATATATTCATGTTTACTCACATATATTGGAAGTCCATATGCATTTTAAATGATATTTTTTCAAACTATACTGCAGCCAACAGGCATTGCTCTTTGTGAGGTGAACCACGGTTTTGTTTTCCATCAATAGTTGGGATCTCGGCACATCGCTGATTCTCCATATTCAAAGTAAACGCTATATTGTCAGCATGATTTACAGCTGACTAAAGACAAACTTTACCAAACAATGAGTGTCATCCCCCTGGGCTTATCGTGTTTCACTGAATGTTTGATCATTGATTCTTTGCTAAACATCACCATGACGTGTGCATAATGCTTGACACGACTCGCCAAAATGATTCATTTTTTCCAGCATGACAGCTGACATCTGTAGCTGACACAGTATCTGTGGTAGTAGAGTTTGAAGGCTCATATTCAAGAATATTAAATATTTGTGTGTCACGCATACAGGCGTGATATGACAGTTGCAAATGATCGTGGGTGCCACATCAGATAGTGACATGAATAGTGTGTGGTTTGAATTAAATATATACAAGAGCTTGTGGAGTCACACACGTCATGTTCTGAGCTGTCTTCATTGTTCATAAATAGTGAGATTAAAAAAATAAATTGAATTAATTACGTACTATTCTGATTCATAATCAATTAACCACATATATAAATATTTGCTGAGAAAATACCCCACATGATTCAAAGACATTATTAGCATTATTAAGACTGTATTGAAGTAGATGACTAAAGCAATGGGATTATATACCACTCAAAAGTTTGGAATAATTAAGATTACTCAGTGTTTTGAAAGACTTCTTTTATGCTCACAGAGACTGCATTTGTTTATTTATCAAAACAGTAATATTGTAAAAAATTCTAACTTCAAAATAAATGTTTTCTATTTTGAATATATTTTAAAATGTATTCCTGTAATGCAAAGCTGAGTTTCAGCAGCCATTAATCCAGTGTACAGTGTCACATGATCCTCATTCTACATGAGGATAATATGCTGATTTGCTGCTTAAGATTTTATTATTATTATTATTATTATTATTATTATTATTATTATTATTATATATTAATTATTATATTATTACTATTATTAGTGACAGTAAAGACATATAATGTTACAAAATATTTCTGTTTCTAAAAATGCTGTTCATTCTATTAAAAAAGTGTATTTCTTTTTCCACACACATACACACACATACACAAAAGTAATAGTAAAAGTATTTTATAAGCAATATCACACTCGTAGACCTGAGATATGGCTGTATATCAGCACGGCTTCAATCGGCTTCAATCACAGCATGCCGATGTACAGCCATATCTTACAAGTGTGATATTGCGTTTATACAACAGTTTGATGGCATGAGTGTGTGAATACATAAACAAAATATCAGTGGAGTGTCTTTAAAAACCCTTTTTTTGTGCAGAACTACTTCCTTTCACCACGGATTCAAATCTAAAGTTTACAGTTTAACAGCTGTGCCCAAGCCTCCGTTATTAATTTAGTAGCGAATGAATGTTGAGTTGCTTCACTGAAAGCTTATTGTATTGCTGTATTAAAAGTCACTGTATTACATATAGTAGAGTATTATGAGAGAGAGAGAGAGAGAGAGAGACGGACTGGATGAGTGTGATTACCTGCATCTGATAAAGCATTCATTCTTCAGATCGGTCTATATTCACAATAAACATTAATTTGAATATCTGCTGAGGAAAGCGTCATCTTTGTTGTAACGTTAATATCCTTTCATTTGTTAAGGGTGATTTTGCTGAAGTGAATTTGTTTGCTGCCTCAAGCTGTTGTTGAAACTATAAATAACAATATAAATATATCTAGTTATTATAACTATAAATAACTTCAGTTTATAGCGTTAACTTTTAAAGTAAAAGTCTTTACTGCTAAAATCACCATCATGAACACGCACCGTTTCTCAGTACTAAACACTATTATTAAATACTATTATTTATATAAAATATTATTTATTGATAAATAGTATTTAATAAACAACAACTACAGCCAACATAAAAGTTTCTATTTAGACAAATTTAGTCAAAAGTACAAAGGCAGCGCTCTGATATACAGCACAGAATTTACATAAACATGAGGTTTTGCCAAAACTAGCTTCTCTGGAACAAACAATAGATGAATAAGACCAAAGACAATAGAAAAACAATAGATTAGATTAATGAGACATTATAATTATCTTATCAGCCAATTAGATTCGAAAACTCGAAAACTGTTATTTTAAATTATAATAATAGTTCACAATATTACTATATTAATTTTTTTTTTGATCAAATAAATGGAGCTTTGATGAGTATAAGAGACTTATCAAAAGCCTACATATTGTAAAAAAAACAAAACAAGCCTTTTACTCTGCATTCTGATATATTACTACTTGCTGTACGGCATTTGAGCTAGTGACAGTTCGAAAGGGATTCTTAGGCTTTCTTACTTTCCAGAAAACATTCAAGGTCCCTTACACCCAAACTGTTTGTGATAGCTCTGAAGAGAACAATTTTCCCCCATTCCAGGCTGAAATGAGAAAAGCAAGCAGCGCGCTCTCTGCACAGACATTGTACGCCTGCATTAGGAGCCGTCCCACGCGTGCATTGTGGGTAAGGCTGAATTAAACAGATCCTGAGAGGACTGGCCTCTGGAAACGGTGAGCCACAGTGCCGTATAACAAGCACAGCTAAAATTCATGAGGTTTTCAGGGTTGTTTGGCCATATTTGTGTCCGTGGGCTTGGCAGGCATACAATATGGTCAGACAGAACATATTGTAAAAGAAAGAAAAAGAAAGAGAGAGAGAGAGAGGAAGAAGCCGAGACAGATTTGTGGCCATCTGCCCAGCAGGAGCATGAAAGTAATTGTGAGCTCGAGGTATTTAAAGTTACACCTCGCTTGGACGCTCATGCATGATTCAGAGTGTTTGTAGCCGGGATATTTACCTGTGCTTTTGTGTTTGCAAGCTTTAGCTTTTGGTATTTGCCGTACCAACAACACTAACTTCCAAACAGAGAATAGGGTGCAATGGAAACACACAAATACAAATATTTATGACAATGTGGTTCTTTCTTTCTTGTCTAAAAAGATGTTACAGATAATAATAATAATAATAATAATAATAATAATAATAATAAATAATAAAATAATACTAAAAGAAATAAAAGACAAAAAACTATAAAAAATGCTTAATGTAATTGAATCAACCTGCCTATACTCAGTTACATCAACACGAGTAATTTTAGTAGAAGTAAAGGGTCAAGTCTGGTAGAAATAGCTCTGTAAGGTAACACGTTCGAGGGAGGATGAGGCTGAGATCTCATTTATTTTAAACCATTGCTTTAATGTGCCAACTTATTGCTTATTGCCAAAACCAGTCTAAGGAGAATAAGATAAAACAGTTTTTACTTGAAGCCAAGACAGGGATGAAGCAATCTCTTGCCATATTTCTGAAAAAATTTCCTGTGTCTCACATGGCAGAATGATAAAGTAAAATATCCCGTAAGGTTTTTGAAATTAAATAATAAAAGAAAATAAAACGTACTAACCAACTTCACTATGTCTACTAAAATGAAATTCACTAATTATTAAAGACACACAATTTAAATTCAGGGCGATGGATTCCCATTTCCACAAGGAAATGATTCCCAAATGTGTGCTGTTCATATTAATGTGAAAATGAAACTGTTCTTTCATGTGTGGAGTGAAATATAACTTGGGAAAAATTATGGCTGATAACAAACTTGCCGCTCTGCCTTAAGTTCCTCAGTCAAAGTTTGAAAACATTTAGCTAAAGCCACTGAGCTAAAAAATAAATCTATGTTCCATTGCACCAGCTGTGTATCTTAGACCTAATTGCACTGGGATTTCCATCACTCGCTACATTTTATATTGTTTATATTGTCTGAAAACATGTATATAGCCATGGTTATTGGCTCAGTTGTCATCTGTTTTAAAAGAAGAAGTTCTCAAACAAGAAAGCACTAGATAAAACAAAATGTAGTGCTTGAAGCAAGGCATGAACTCAAACTCACTATTTTTGTGTAAAATCAGTTTAGAAATGAATGCCACCTTACTGTTACAGAGTTTGTTTTGATGTTTGGCAGATGGTTTTATGTATGTTTTTATTATAGTAATGTAAATTTATAGG
>JAHKKF010506872.1:0-10229 GCA_019740295.1 Labeo calbasu
TTTATTTTATTTTATTTTATTTTATTTTATTTTATTTTATTTTATTTTATTTTATTTTATTTTATTTTATTTTATTTTATTTTATTTTATTTTTCTGGATATGGCCCAAGTCTGTTCGCTTTTAAAAGTAATAGCAATTCTCTCAGCAAGCTGCATGATTTCAAGTATCTTTCATGTCCAAAGCACAAGCAGTATGGGACATGTTATGCAAAGTTTGTTCAAATCCACAACCTGAAATTTAAGCAATAGTAATAGTGATGCTTCCCTTAGCAAGCACCACTTAGTTTCTGGTTTTTGGATTGCTTTCAGAGGGAAAGTTAAGCACTCTGTGTCTAATACACAGCCCCTTTGACATCAATTTCCATTCAAAGTCAAGCATCCGTAAATCAAGGGAGATTATACACCACTGCGGTGCTCATACAGCCGAAAGCTATCAGGGTAGAAAGAAAAGAGTGAAAGAATTTGAAAGTGAGGACATATCCTCTCCTCCCCTTCAGTGCTGTATTGTCAGAGAAGTTCGAGTCAGGTCCCTCCTTCCTGTCATATACAGGCAGTGGCAAGAAACGGCAGCTCTTTCATGTCCTCCCTGCTCCTAATGAGAGCTGATAGAAATAGGTGAGCGTCTCCCCCAGGGCTGTTCGCTGACATCTAATGACTGAGAAGAAAGCCAGGGGAGGCTGTGTAGGCTTGTTTGTGTTTGTGTACATGTGTTTGTTTGTACGTTCAAATAAACCACCACCTGCGAGGCAGCGCCCGCGATCAGTTTCCACGGCCTCTATCGCTCCACCCCACCAGTAGCCTTGATCATTCAAAAGTTGGCTTGTCACTTTCAGACATTTTTTTATATTCCACCGAAACTTTCACTGCTACAATCATGCCACACATTGGATGAAATATTGTTTTGAAAGTCAGTATCGGCATGGCCTGTGCTTTAGGGCATTTAAGCACATATGAAAAAAGACATTATTTAGCAAGCCTGTAACCACCTAAATCAGTGATTTAAAGGGTTACTCCAGCCTAAAATGAAAATTTTGTTATTAATCACTTACCCCCATGTCGTTCCATACCCAGAAAACCTTTCTTCGTCTTCAGAACACAATTTAAGATATTTTGGTTGAAAAACGGGAGGCTCGTGACTGTTCCATTGACTGCCAGCTAAATACCATTGTCAAGATCCAGAAAAGTATGAAAGACAGAGTCCATCTGCCATCAGTGGTTCAATCTGAATTTTATGAAGCAACGAGAATACTTTTTGTACGCAAAATTCGTCTCCTCTACATCAGCATAGCGCCATTTTGGAGAGTATCCGCTGGACGCAAACTGTGTACGCTGTTCTGTGTCAGCTGCACCACACGGATACGTTTTCTACGTATGTTTATGCTTTGATTTGAATGAAAACAGCATATCCAGTGTACGCAGTTTGTGTCCAGTGGATACTCTCCAAAATGGTGCTATGCTGACGTGGAGGAGACGAATTGTTGAATAATATCATTTTTGTTTTTTTGTACAAAAAGTATTCTTGTCGACAAAATTTTCATTTTGGGGTGGACTAACGCTTTAAAAAAACATTTTAGGCAAATCCAGGTAATTTACCATTGAAATATTATGTTTTTTTTTAACGTTTATGACTGTTATAGTGCAAGCTGACCTCCTTAAAACATTGCATGCTTGTTTAGAATCACCTGTCGCATGTGCTCACCAGGTTTCGTGAAGTTTTGAGTTTTCCTTCAGGCTTTATAGGATTTTAGGTAAATTTGGACGGGCCCCCTTTTCTAAATGACCTTGTTATAACTTTCTAAATGGTAAATTTCAACATTTTTTTTGATAATTATTGATCTGGACAGTTCAGAGAATTGTACTGCAGTGTTTTTTTCCAGATTGAGCTAAGAATCTAGGACTAGTTTACAAAGTAGGATTTTTACATCTTCTCAATCATTTAACAAACGATTTTATTGACAGCAGTGGTTCTAGAGGCAAAGTCGTCCGTTATGAGGAGTTCTATCGTATGATACAAATATCGCATATATGTGCGACAAAACACAAAATGTACAATCATTTAAGTCCTTGAAAAATGCGACATGGCCCCCCAGTTGCCAATTTCTTTCAAATTTCTCACAGACCTTTGGGACCGTGAGTCAAACAGGCCCACCGAGTTTTGTTAATCTTGTCTAGCAGGTGCTTAAAATTCATTGGCCAATGGCGGCCATGGTTTTTTTTGATATACGCAAATGTCCTTATTGACACTTGTGGCACTTTGGGCCAAGACTGTGCACAACGATTTTAATGTTGATAGGAAAAATGGTTGCGTAGTTGTAATTTTTATGTTTTTCTCCCTCTAATAGCGCCACCAAGTGGCCAAGTGGACATTTTACTAAAAGTGGTCCTGCCCCTTTTAAACGTTTTGGCGTACCTTTGTGACTGTGAGTCAGAAGTTTTTTTTGATAATTAATGATATTCACTCTCGAGAGGATCTTCCTGCACTGGTTTGGTTCAGATTGGGTGAAAAACCTAAGACTATTTCACAAAAGTAGTGTTTGTCAAATAATTCAAACTGATTTGTACTTTTGATTGCTGTAGCACCCCAGTCAGGCCGATTGGGGCGAGCCTTGGTGACGTTGTCGGCGGTGTGAGTACTACCATCCCTCCAAGTTTCAAGTCTCTGCGACTTCCTTTGCCATTCTAACAATTACAATGGGGTTTCAGCACTTCAAGCTTGAACCCTTAATTTTAAAGTGATACGTCACCCAAAAATGAAAATTCTGTCATTAATTTCTCATCTTCATGTCATTCCAAACCCTTCATTTAAGATAAACAACCAAATTAAGATATTAATGAAATCCAAGAGCTTTCTGACCTTGTATAGACAGCAACGCAGTGCATCACTATTTACATCTAAAAGTCCTTGAGGGCATAAGTGCAGTTGAGTACTGTAAAATCCCAAGTATAATGCCACAATTTATGGCCACTATTTTCCTGTCTTTTCCCCCTGTCCAATTTCCACCCTGTTCCTCCATCCATTTGGTCTCATGCGTCATCACTCCTCTGGAGCTATGGCTCCTTTCGTTGTGTTCCTTTCTAATTCTCTCCCGTGCTGAAGGAGAGCATTGCACCTTTAATAAAGCACCTCTGAAGTACAGAAAGAAAAGTTGTTTTATTGTTCTATTGGATCAATATCACAGCTGTGTGCTGCATACAGCAGAACGAAAACAAGCTCCATAGCAACCACTCACAAGACATATCCAGAGCCGTTAAGGAGTTCTTCACAAGGCCGAAAGCAGCGTGGGAGGAAAACAGACACGACAAGAGAAAGAACTGGGTTTGACGGACTCTTGGCGTGGGACTCGTGTAAACAGGCGACACTGCAGTTTGTCCGTGTGTCCGTGTAAAAGAGTTCATTTACAGATGACCTGTGGTGGGATTCAATCATGATTGTGTCACAGGTGTACCTGCTCTATAGGAAAGTACTTTGCTGGGCTTTCTGCCTTGGGTTTTTTTGGAAGAAACTGCAACCATGCTAAAAAGAAATCAGCTTAAGCTGGCTGTTTTTGTGAGTTTTTGCTGGTTTAGCCTAGCTAGCTGGTGTCCAAGTCTAACAAGTGCCCAAAAGCCCGGTAGACTAAGACTATTTTGTCAGCTGTCTTTCTGACTGTTATGTAAACACTTAATAATTAAGTTGGCTTGAAAAAACCATCTCACTGATCTGCTATTTCAGCTCCTTCTTCTGAGCCAAAATTCAAAGCTACAACCACTAAACTTGGGTCAGACCTTCAGACTGTTCTGAAGTTAGTTGTTATATCTTTTCTAACTGATCCGGCTTATGGTTTTCTAAAACCAGACTGTCAAAACCACCCAAAATCCCATAGACTTTCATTGAGGGGGTGAAAACTTTTGTTCAGTGAGACTTGTGGCGCATTTAAGCAGTCTATTGCTATAGTAAAGCTTAACAACTCCGTTCTGAAAAAAAAAAACTGCTAAAACCAGCCTAAGGTGGTTTGCTGCTTTGGCTGGTCTCCCAGGCTGGTTTTAAAGTGGTTTTGTCCACTTTTTGGCTGGTCTTAGCTGGTCAAGCTGGGAGACCTGATTAAAGACCAAGTAAACTTAAACCAGTTACTTTCAGCTTAAACCAGCCAAGACTAGGCAGTCAGCTTGGGCTGGCTTAAGCTGGTTTTTAGTTGTTGTTTTTTTTTGGCTAAATCAGCTGTTTTTTGTTTGTTTGTTTGTTAAATCAGCGGGTTTAGCTGTTTTTTGTTGTTGTTGTTGTTGTTGTTGTTTTGTTTTTGGTAAAACTGATGGGTTTTGCTGGTTTTTAACAGTTCTTTTTTTTTTTGCTACATCTACTGGTTTTTAGGCGTTTTTTTTTATATATATATATAAATATATTAGCTGTTTTTTAGCTGTTTTTTGTTAAACCAGCTGGGTTTAGCTGATTTTAGCTGGTTTTTGCTACACCAGCTGGTTGTAGCTGTTTTTTAAACATGCTAATCATACTAAAACATGCTGGTCTTAGCTGGTTTAAGCTGGAAATAGCTGGTTTTAGCTGGTCTCCCAGCCTGGCCAGGCTGGTTTTAGCTGGTTGTTCCATCTGGTCTCCTAGCCTGAACAGCTAACCCTGCTGAAAAAAAACAGCTAAAACCAGCCTAAGCTGGTTTAGCTGGTCAGGCTGGGAGACCAGCTGGAACAATCAGCTAAAACCAGCCTGACCAGCCTAGGCTGGTTTTAGCTATTTTTTTCAGCAGGGAAGACCAACCTGGCCAGCTAAGAAAGTGGCCAAAACCCCTCTAAAACCAGCTTTTTTAAAAAAATCTATCTATCTGTAGTCTGTTTTTCTAAAAAAATAAAAACTTTAAAACTACTTTAAGATTTTATATTGTTTTCAAACTTCAAAAAAAGCCAGCTTGAAAAGTATTAGTCATCAAACTTTACTCATCTAGTTCTTTATTGACATTTTATTAAATAATTCTTTACTGACGAATGGCTTATGTTACATCGTTCATATGCAATCACACATGCTAATTTGTTCGATAATGAAGGCATTTAAGGAGATTGCAGTGCAGATGCTGTTTATGTACGTGTTTAGCCTGGACAAATCTGTTAGAAAACGGCAAATTGTGACATGATTGTTTGGGAATGGTTTCTAATGGAAATTAGATCACAAACGTTTCTTTTTGCTTGCTAAAATTATGCTAGGCTAAGTAGTGCTAGGCACAAGCAGCTTAGCCTATCATGTGTCAGAAAGGGAAAAGATCGACTTTATCTAAAAATAAATGAATAAACTAGCAAAAAAGCAATAAGAAAGCCAAAAATGGTATGATCTAGGCTTGTTTCTAGCAATACCATCAAGCTTTATTTGAACAAAAGAGACAATGTGAGTGTATACAGTATATTGTGTGTGTCCGCTTATGTTTCTGTCAGCGTGACTGCTAGATTTGTTGTTTTCACGATCGGCTTTAGTTCACATTTCAGTCGCTTACATTAACAACCCGTCCACTAAACAAGACAGCTCTCATTGTGCAATAAAATTCTGCAATTTCACAGCTGTTTGCCGGCCACATTAAATACAGCAAGATTTGAAGGCCTCCTCTGGTGAAGCCTGCATTTGTGTTCGCCAGAGTCTTAGCGAAAGCACTCGGTGCATTTCTCAGAATAATAATGTTCCCTGGGTTAACAGAGCCTGTAATTATAAAGGAGAAAAACAGTATTAGTGTATGATCTGGCAGAAAGGATCTGTGTGGGGAAGATAAATAAAGCTAACAGGAGCTTTTCGTGTGGACAATTACTTTGCTTGGATTCATTTTCTAAATGGGATATTTCATCTTAAGCTTAATTACAAGATATGGGAGGGTTCAAGGCAGGCAGCCTCTGTGATTCGATACATGCACTGGGGTTTATTGCTCTTGATGAAAACAACTTTTTAGAAAGGGTCTTTTACACAAAAATGGGGTTCATGAAAGAGGCTATTGTTCATTTGTATTTAAAGTCATTAGTTAATAACTGAGCTTTCATTAGCGAGGGAAGTTGCAGCAATCTAATTTGCACAAAAATATGCTTTACACAAAAGCCAAATGAACTGCAGGTGGTAGCACTGGTCACACTAGCCAATAAAGGATGTTGTAATATACAAATGGATCTCATTTACATGCTTCAGTATATTAAACACTGAGTTAAGATAATCATCTGGAGAGTGCTGTGATATAATGGTTTAAGATTTCTCACTGTGTGTGCATCGTTGCCAGCAGCAATCATTTGGTAAATAATTCTGAATTTATATTTAAAATGTGAGATCAAGCAAATGAGTGTATATTTGGCATGTGTGCATGTTTTATTCACACATAACTGTGTTTGCCTGTGAGTGTGTGTAATTAACTTTTCTTGTTTTCTTTACTTCTAACTTGCAACACTGATGAAACACAATGGACTTCGGTGCTTTTATCCAGTCGCATGTGAGTACGGATGACAAGCTTGAACGAATGAAAAATCTACACAGCAACTGACTGTACATTTCTTTGTAGCTTGATCAGTATTGATTTTTTTAATGTTTAGGTGTCCAATATCACATATGTACATATGTATATATTCATTTTGATCATCTCTTCTTCAGTTTTGTCGCAGTAATTAAAAAAAAATCTAAATGGACTATTAATAATTATAGTAAAAATAATAATAAACAACAACAACAAAATATTAATAATAATCCAAAATTATTATTATTAGTAGTAGTAGTAGTAGTAGTATTTAATAATTTATGTTTTTGAAACAAAATATTTTTATTGTGTGTGTGTATAAAAAATAAAACTTCAAAACAAAGTCAGACTAAAACAAAAAATTACAAAATATTTGAAATGAAAAAATAATGTTAAAAAAGAAAATGAACTAGTAATAATAATAGTAAAATAATAATAAACAACATAAAAAAATAATTATTTAACAATTGATGTTTTCATAAGGAAACGTGACAGCTTTTAGTATTATATGCTATTGTAATATGTAATCATGTTTTTCATTAGCTTTATTTAATTTTTCATATTTTGTTTTCATTGACTTCATTGACCAAGGCAGTATTTACAATAATAATAATAATAATAATAATAATAATAATATTGTGTTGTATTATTATTAAATAATTTATGTTTTAATATTTTAAACATGTAAAAAGTTATGTTGTTGAAATAATACTAATTCTAATACTACTACTACTACTACTACTACTAATAATAATAATAATAATAATTATTAGTATTATTATTGTTAATAAGTCATTTATGTTTTCAATGTGAAATGTAACAGCTTTTAGTATTATTTATATGATGTTAATATGCATTAATAATTTTAATTAGCTTTGTTTTTTACATTTTAATTTTTCTGTGTAATTTTGTTTTCATTTTTTTTTCATTGTAAGTTTTAGTCTGACTTGCCAATGCAGCATTTTTAAGCTTTTACATTACATTTTACATTTACATTTGAATGTAATATTTTATTTCAGATTAATTACTGATTACCGAATACAATTTTAAATAGTTTTGTTTTCAGTTACAGTAACAACACTGAAATTTAGAGCAATTATTTGAGGATTTATTGGCTGATATAGGATATTGGTTGATTGGTCTTAAGAAATGATAAATATATATTAATATTTAGGTATTTAATAAATTATTCAAGTAAAAATCATTTACATTTGTATTGTTTCATGCTCGTTTTTGTAACTGAACCATTTCATTAATATGATTTTTGGTTTCCTGTGATATAGGTGATCTCATCTGACATGAAGGAAGACCATATCTTCCGTCTAACGGGAAGGGGAGCGGATCAAGACCCTAAGGGTGTGTTCAGCATCAACCGACTGACGGGAGAAGTAGCGGTTAGCCGAGCCCTGGATCGAGAGGCCATTGCATACTACCATGTGAGTGAGATATTAATTCTGCTATCTGCTGCGTTCTGCTTCCCCACTCGCTTCCTGTCAGTGAGTGTGTAGAAGTTCAGTTAAAGAGCTCCATATGAAACTGCAGGTTTATTTAAGTCATATTAGACTGCCGCGCAAATAACCAAACGTCCCTAATCGAAAAGAAAATATGCTTTTGCTTCACTCCATGCATCAAGGCGATTAATGTCTGTAATGGCTCGTGTCTCTTCGGCAGCCAGCGAGCGGTGCAGTGAAGGAAAGCCGACTGTCGTACAGGATGTGGGACTCCAGTTAGAGGATGCAGTTATTCTACAAAACGTGTGTGTGATCAATGATGCAGCTGTCAGCTGGCCTGTCAGACACTCGGTTAATGTGTGTTGCAAGTTTGTGCTTGTGAACATGGTGGATGCTTTCCGTTTTTGTGTTAGCAGTCTGACGGTGACTTTATCAGGTTGATTGATAGCTTTGTAGAGGAAAAAAAGTGTCTTTAAAGACCTCATTATAAAAAAAGACTTTTGTGACTTTTAGTCAGTGTGTGTTACTCTGCTATTCAAAAGTTTGAGTTCAAGATTTTATTCAGGAAAGATGCATTAATGAAATGTTTTTTGAACATTCTATTCATTGAAACATTATGACAAAAAGTAACACAATTTCCGCAACAATATTAAGCATCGCAACTGCTTTCAGCTGTAACAATACTTAAATACATTAAAGCCTTTAGTGATGGCTGCTGAAAATTCGGTGTTGCCAACACGGGAGGTAAAGGAGAAGTCCACTTCCAGAACAAAAATGGATGGATAATGTACTCACCCCTTGTCATCCAAGATATTCATGTCTTTCTTTCTTCAGCCGTAAAGAAACTATGTTCTTTGAGGGAAACAGTTCAGGATTTTTTTCCATATAATGGACTGATATGGTGCCCCGATTTTGGACGTCCAAAATTCAGTTTAAATATGGGTTCAAATGATCCTGAATGCGATTGTAAACGATCCCAGCTGAGGAAGAAGGGTCTTATCTAGCGAAACGATTGATTATTTTCATAAAAATAATACAATTTCTATACTTATATACTAATTTCAAACGCTCGTCTTGTTTCGCTCTGCCTGAACTGTTTTTTTTTCTGGTTCACGACAGTTAGGGTATGTTGAAAATCTCATGTTACCCTTAATTTCAAAATCGTCTTATATCGTCTGTTTTACCTTTTATGTTAAGGATGTTTGATCTTCTTTGCATGTTCACTTTGCAAAGACTGGGTCGGTACTTCTGCAGCGATGTAGGATGTTTTTAAAATGATTTTTGAAGTTGAGGGATAAAAAACAATTGGAGTTTTTCAACATACCTTAACTGTCTTGAGTCAGAATACACAGAGTTCAGGCAGAGCAAGACAAGATGAGCGTTTCAGATTAAAAAGTATTTAAATTGTATTTTTTAAAAAAATGAAAATAACTGATTGTTTCACTAAGTAAGACCCTTCTTCCTTGGCTGGGATCGTTTACAACCGCATTTGGGATCGTTTGAAGCCGCATTTTAACTGCATTTTGGAAGTTCAAAATCGGGGCATCATACCAGTCCATTATGTGGAGAAAAGTTTTTAAGTTTAACGTAAAAAAACACAATTTCTTTAAGGCTGAGGATAAAAAAAGACATGAACATCTTGGATGACAAGGGGGTGAGTACATTATCTGTAAATTTTTGTTCTGGAAGTTTTTGTTCTTGTTCTCCTTTAATTATATTTTAAAATGTATTAAAATAGACAATTATTAAAATATATTAAAATAGACGTTATTTTAAATCCTAATATTATGTCACAATATTACTGTTTTAACTGTATTTTTAATCAACTGTATGAAAAATAAATGCTAACCCCAATCTTTTGCACAGTAGTGTTGAGACCATTGTGTCCTAGTTTACTTGTAAAAGTTGACACTTCACTTTGACAACACTAATTTTGCACTACAGAGATTTTTGTCCAATCAAATGCTCTCTAGAATAATATGTCCCTCCTCCTGCACTCTAAAAAATGCTGTGTTAAAAACAACTCAACCCCAAATTTGGCAACCCAGCGCCGGGTAAATATTGGACAGAACACATGCTGGGTTATTTTGACCCAGCTGGTTGGGTTAAATGTTTTTTACCAAACATGCTGGGTTGTTTTATTTAAGTCAACTATTGTTTAACATTTTTTATATTGTTGGCTTAAAATGGACTGGAACACAAAATTCAAGAGTCAACAGCAATAATCAAAAAATGAACGTTTATTATTAAGCAGAACACATAAAATACAAGACAAATTTAATTTATTTGGGTGAGTACAGCATAATTTACAATATTA
>JAHKKF010506882.1:0-10252 GCA_019740295.1 Labeo calbasu
TTAGAATGATTTCTGAAGGATCATGTGACACTGGAGACTGGAGTAATGATGCTGAAAATTCAGAAATAACATTTTAACAGATATTCACATAGAAAACATCTATTTTAAACTATAATAATATTTTACATTTTTTACGGTATTTTTAATCAAATAAAGCCAGACTTGGAAGCAGAAGAGACTGTTTCAAAAACATTAAAAATCCTAATTACTCCAGACTTTTGAGCAGAAGTGTACCTGAGGTCTTTTTCTCAAGAGGAACATGTGAAGAGACTTGAACAAAATTCTCTATTTAGTTTCACGTCTGTCAGGGAGAATCTGTTGAGATCTCATTAGTGACTGGAGAAACACTGACCTCAACCAAACTCAAGCTCAAGTTAAAGATTTAAACAGTCATTAATTGAAACGAACATTCAGCAAACACACACACACACACACACACACACACACACCCTCACCAACACATCAGCTCTGGTGCTAAAGGCAGCGTGAACGTGACACTGCATACTGGGACTGTGAGAGTGTGTGTGTGAGTGAATGTCAGTGGAACGAGGCGCCAGCTGTTTTTAAATGGCAGCGAGAGCCGGGGCGAGGTGTGGGACGCATGCCCTTGTGTGTGTGTGTGTGTGTAAATGGCAGCGGTGACTCCATGTGCTCCCCGTCTCCTGCCATCAGCCTCAGCTAAAGAGACGTTTGACCTCGAGCGTCCGCAGGAACAGAGACACTCGTATCACCAGCACAAACTGGACCTGCAGTCACGTCAGCAGAACGTCTGACTGTCCAACCTCAACACTCATCCACTTCACAGCCTACTACTACGGCGGTGTTTTACTGCCACGTTTAAAAAATACAAAAAAAATTGTAGTATTTCGACTTAACCCTCGTAGTATTTTGACTTTACCCTTGTAGTATTTTGACTTTACTTTCGTAGTATTTGACTGTACTCTCGAAATATTTCAACATTACTTTCGTAGTATTTCGACTTTACCCTCGTGGTACTTTGACTTTACTTTCGTAGTATTTGACTGTACTCCCGAGATATTTCAACCTTACTCTCGTAGTGTTTCGACTGTACTCTTGTAGTATTTCGAATTTACCCTCACAGTATTTCAGCTGAAGTCTCGTGGTATTTCAACTGTACTCTCGTAGTATCTCAATTGTATTCTCGAAATATTTCAACCTTACTCTCGCAGTATTTCGACTGTACCCTTGAAGTATTTTGACTTTACATTCATAGTATTTGACTGTACTCTCTAAATATTTCAACCTTACTCTCGTAGTATTTTGACTTTACCCTCGTGGTATTTTGACTTTACCTTCGTAGTATTTCGACTTTACCCTCATAGTATTTCAACTGAACTCTTGTAGTATTTCGACTTTACCCTCATAGTATTTCAACTGAAGTCTCATAGTATTTCGACTGTACCCTCGTATTGTTTCGACTTTACCCTCATGGTATTTTGACTTTAACCTCGTAGTATTTTGACTTTACCCTCATAGTATTTGACTGTACTCTTGAAATATTTCGACTTTACCCTCGTAGTATTTCAACTTATCCTCAAAATATTTCAACTTTATTCTCATAATATTTCAGCTTTAATCTCATAATCTAAGATTTTTTACGTGGCATTAAAGCACCGTCGTATATTACAGCCAAATCACGTCACACGTAAACCAAGCAAACACGAAGTGCTCACAGATCCCATTTACTGTCTTCTAAGTGTCTCAAATGCTCCAAGATGTTTTTCACGTGTCAAATAATACATCTAAACAAAGACATGCAGACTCCTGCTGCATCTCAGATCTTCCTACCTTTTAAAGGTCTGACAGTCTAAGAGAGAGTCTGATCCTGATCTTTGACCCCACACACACACACACACACACACAGGCCTTCATCTCTTGTAACGAGTGTGTTTGATTCGATGTTATTAATCAGCGCGTGAAGCCGTGATTCGGGTCGTCCTCTCTGACTGGCACGCAGAGAGAGCATCCGTCTCAGAGATGATTAGAGATGTCAAGTGTTCGTTAACGGCATCGTTATGCTGTGTGTGTGTGTGTGTGTGTGTGTGTCCAAGCATTCCCACAGATTTAACAGCATTACATCAACATGTTTGCTGGCACGGAACGAGCGCTTGTTAAGAGTCTGATTCTGATTATCTCACGTCTCTCTGCTGTTCTTCACTCATCATCTTGTTATTTGCTTTCCACTTTCCACGCGTTTATTAGCATTACGAGAGCATTAAATCAGAAATGTGTTTAAGAAACTGTAAACAAGATGATATTCACGGAAAACTCTTAAAAATGATCATAACAACAATACTTCAATAGATTGTATAAAATGATTTAATACTATCTTTACAAACATAAAAATATATAAATAAATAGTTATATAAAATCCATATCCCCTGCTCAAGTACAAATATTATATGTCATCTTTCAGCTAACAGATATTAAGTGTATTATACTTTGTGTATTCAACATTCTATTGAATTATGTTTTTTTATTTTTATAATTTCATTTTTTCATACATTTTGAAACTTTTTGGCTGAAATTTCTCATATCTAAACTATTCTGATGAAATTATATGAACATTTTTAGCCAAAAAGATTTACAGTATACAAAAAGTACTTTTAAGATACATTAAGTTTTTAGTTATTCTAGATTATATTATATTCTATATTAGTAATTCTGATTTCATTTAACTTTTTGCATCAATTAAGCAAGTAATTTCAAATAATAAATTATTTATTAAAATAAAATAAAATAAAATAAAATAAAATAAAATAAAATAAATAAAAAATACAGATGTGTTTTCAACATTCTACTGAATTCTATTTTCCATTTTTCTAATCTTTTTTTTATTTTTGAATTCTATTTTTTATTTTTTATTTTTATTGGCTAAAAATTCTCATATCTAAACTATCTGGATGAAATGACGGGAACATTTTACTACATTTTACGTTTTCGATACTGATATTTCTGAATCCATTTAACTTTTTGCATCAGTTAAGCAATTCCAAATATTTGGATTTGGATTAAATAAATTTTAATTCATTTTTTAAAAATGTAATAATAATAATTATTATTATTATTATTATTATTATTATATTTGTATTTTTATTAATATGATTAATATTAATATTAGTACATTTTTATTATAAAATAAAATGTTACAAATAATAATAAAATGATGAGAACATTTTACTACATTTTACATTTTTTGGTTCTGATATTTCTAAATCTATTTAACTTTTTGCATCAGTTAAGCAAGTAATTAATTTAATCAATTTTGTAAAATGTAATAATAATAATAATAATAATAATAATAAGTATTATTATTTTTGTTATTAATATTATTAATATTAATATTATTATTATATTTTTATTATAAAAATAACATTTAAAAAATAATAATAAAATAATAAAAACACAGAAAAGCATAAAATCAAATAAAAAAGTAATTCCAAGTCTTTGGATGAAAATAAAATAAAATAAAATAAAATAAAATAAAATAAAATAAAATAAAATAAAATAAAATAAATACAGACCACCCTTTCAGACTAGCTGACAGCAAATACAAAAATATGGGCATTTATACTCGATAGGGTGAAAAGGTTGCGGAGTATTCAGATGCACTCGTTTATTTGCGCTCTGAGGGACCTGTCAGAATAACGTGCCGGACCGCAGGTCAAAGAGTCTCTCACTCATTCTCTTGCTGCTCGTTCTAATTAGCAATAACAGCCTGCAAACATCTCCGCTTGGCGCTACGCTACCGAGCCGGAGGTGAGGAGGATCTTTGCACAGAAAAGACATAAAATAGGCCACGGGTTGCTGTTGAACACGAAGTCTCCCCGAAGAGCTGCTGCCAATGAAAACGCAACGCTAATCCAGTCCGCCCACCGCGTGGAAACACAGCGCGCAGATTACACGCATCTTCCTGCATCTCGACACGGTGACTCAGAGAGACGGCGAGAATTAAAGACACAAACTTATTAACGGCCGATGGATAATATTCCTCCTGGATTCGAGGACTGACAGAACTGGAGCAGCTCACCCGTAACATTAATTAAGCTTAAAATATCAACGTTTCACTCGCCAATTCAGAGATACGGCACATTAAAATGGGATGCCATCCATTAAGTCATTATGAGATATGTTGTCCCTGTAGAGCACCTTGGGAATATTCCCATTTCACATATCAAATCAAATGTTTCCGGCCCAGGAAACCCACAGCGGAGGAGGAAGAATCGCTTTCACGTTTGTTTTCATTAACATTTCCAACTTAAATCGACAGATAACTCCAAGTTTTGCACAGTTTTGCTCCTCAAGAAAATGCATCTTGATTTCAGGTCCTTCAGAAAACTGTAAACTGCACAAAAAACATGAACTGCAAAGAAAAAACATTTGCCAACGGGGCAAAAAAAAAGAGTCTCGTTTAGCCTTTGAATTAAGATTATTTTTCTTACCCCATTGGCAGATTTTTTTTTCTTTTAAGCCAAAACCATCAAAATTTCTTAACTCTTAAGTCATTTTGGCTTACATAAATATACATAAATATATAAATAATGTACAATATTTGTAAACATTTTAATTTATTTTTATTATAATATTGATAAAATAAAAACATATTATATAATTATTTTAATATTTTTTAAATAATGTATTTTAATTTAATTATTTAAAATATTAACATGGAATGATATTTGAGAAACAAGAACAAATTCAAAATGAATTAATTTATCATTAAAAAGATTTGTAATAATATATTATTATATTACTGTATAATAATTTACTCATGTAATAATTCATTTTAATTTATTTAATTTATTTATTTTCAGCCAAAGTAAAACTGCTTCTGGGATGCTAAGATTTGCAGTTTGTGATTCAGGAACCACGTTTGTCTAAAGCAAATGCTTTTATGCTGAAATAGCAAAGGTGAATTGATTACAATGAGCTGTAATTGATATGAATTAAAATTGTGCATTTTATCAAAACATTGTTTTCATTAAACTTTTATATTAAATCAAGATATAACTCAAAATTTTACATAGTTTTGCTCCTTAAGCAAATGCATCTTGATTTCAGGTCCTTCAGAAAACTGTAAACTGCAGGAAAAAAATAAACCGTAAAGAAAAAATATCTGCCAATGGGGCGAGAAAATAATTTTGTTTAGCTTTTGAATTAGGATTATTTTTCTTACCCCATTTTAAGCCAAAAACCAGCAAAAATTTCTCAACTCTTAAGTCATTTTGCTTGTCAAAAATAAATAAATTAAGTAAATAAGTAAGTAAGTAAGTAAGTAAGTAATACTTTACAATATTTGTAAACATTTTAATTTATTTTTATTATATTATCAATAAAATAAACTTTTTTATTATATAATTATTTTTTTAATAATTATTATTTTAACAATTAATTTTAATTTCTGAAAATATTTACACAATGATATTTGAGACAAGAAAACAAAAACAAATATATCAAAAGTGAAATCAATTTATAATTTCAAAAGAAAAAAAAAATCTGCCAGTGGGGCAAGAAAAATAATTTTGTTTAGCCTTTAAATTAAGATTATTTTTCTTACCCCATTGGCACATATTTTTTCTTGTTTTAGGCTAAAAACCAGCAAAATTTCTTAACTCTTAAGTCATTAATTAAATTAATACTTTACAATATTTGTAAACATTAATTTATTTTTATTACATTATTAATAAAATAAACATTTTATTACATAATTATTTTTAATAATTATTATTTTTAAAATAATGAATTTCAATTTCTGAAAATATTTACACAATGATATTTGAGACAAGAAAAAAAAAATCAAAAATGACATTTATAATTAAAAAAAAAAAATCTGAAACCATCAAAATTTCTTAAATCTTAAGTCATTTTGCTTGTCAATAAATAAATAAATAAATAAATAAATAAATAAAATGAATAAATTAACTAATTAATACCTTACAATATTTATAAACATTTAAATTATATTATTAAATAATAATCTACTAATTTCACAATTCATTTTAATTTAATTACTTAAAATATTTACACCTAATGATATTTGAAAAAAAAAAATTGAATTTTTTTATGTTTTTTTTTTTTTTTTTTTACACTTTGTAATATAGTATATCACTGTATAATAATTTACTCATGTAATAATTTATTTTAATTTATTATTAATTATTTTAATTAATTAATTTATTTTCCACCAAAGTAAAACTGCTTCTGGGTTGCAAAGATCTGCAGTTTGTGATTCAGGAACCACGTTTGTCTAAAGCAAATGCTTTTATGCTGAAATAGCAAGTGTGATTTGATTACAATAAACTGTAATTGCGAATCATAAAAATTGTGTATTGCATCAAAACATAGTTTTGACAAAATCAAGATATAACTCAAAGTTTTACAAAATTTCGCTCTTCACGTCATTCAGAAAACTGGGAAACAAGACCAAAATACAAAAAGTTTTTGGCGCGCACTACAATCACGAGTGGTTCACATCCGCGTCGTCACCAAAAGCTAAAAATAAATCATCCGGTGACGAAGCGGAACTGATGCATTTGAGAGAAGTCTACATAACGTTCTCCCGGCTGACATAAACAACTTGTTAGGCATGATAAATGTTTTTACAAAGCGTAACGTAATGAGCAGAGCTAATAAATTCAGCCGGAGCCCTTCGTCGGCACTAGCGCGCGCGTTTCCTCGGCACGAGGCTAATCCAGCGTGCGATGCAATTGTAAGTGCTCAGTAGTGTGTGAGAGTATTATTCTAGATAAGGCTGTGTGTGTCTGGATGTGTCTTATCTGCGGGCCGGAGCGCTTCTTTATGAGCCGTACCTCCCGAAAGCCCCTTACGGTGATTAGTCGGGCCCTTTAGAAAATGGCTTTCCTCGATTTCGGATAATTCTGCCGGAAAACGGGAATGGAACGGAGCGCCGCTGATACTGACCCTCTTTGTTGGGGAGGAAATTGCCTCTCGTAACGCATATGAAAGCCACGACAAGTTCACAAGGAAAGAAGCGTTTGATTTTAGGGCAAAAAGGCAGATGCCTCCTGAAAGCGCAGCGTGATAGCGAGGAACAGTTTAACCCTGTCAGAAACGCCACGGGAGCAGATGTCACGCGCTTCCTGGAGTCTGCACTTCGGGATCTGAGACGCACTTTCACACCCCTGATCTTCCCACAGCCAAGAAAGCTCAGAGATACAGTCTCCTGTCTTAAAGGAACACTACATAAGGAATACCAAGGCACACACTAATGAGATTTAAGATCTGCCGTGGAACGGAATGGCTTACATTTCATACAGAATATTTTCATGGTGTTTAGTTTCAATAAGTGCTCTTTTTTGGACTGGAGAACACATTCTGAGCTCTTAAACACACTGTGTGACCCTAACAGGATGTGGTAATGGACCAAAGAAAACTTGAAATGGAAATGAAAACTATATTTTCCATGCTTTTGCAAAACTTTTGCGTTCCCTCAACAAATGCTGCATTTGCTCACAAAAAGTATTGCCAGTGAATGTGAACTTTCTTGGGTGATTGCAAAAGTTTTGCAAGTAAATGCAAAGTTTCTTAGGGAAAAATACTTCAGCAAATTCAATTTTTATTCCATCTCATTCTTTTTCATCATCAGGTCTTTCAGTGTTTTCCAGACCTTCACTCCAGTGTTGGGTACAGCATTACAAGTAACGTAAGTTACGTAATCAGATTACTTTTTTCAATAACTACTAAAGTAATACATTACTTTTAAATTTACAAGAAAATATCTAAACTACTTTTTCAAATAATCACACTTTCGCATTAAAAGGAACTTTACAGTCGCCAAAAATATTACTTTCGGCGGGTTTGCTATTAAAAATAAAGCAAGCCCAGCTCAGGTGACAAAAAGTAACGCAAAAGTAACATTACACATTACTTTCATTACATAAAAAGTAACTAGGTAACACAATTAGTTACTTTTTTTTACAAAGTAACGCAACACTGTAATGCATTACTTTTAAAAGTAACTTTCCCAAATACTGCATAAAGTATGTTTCACAATACTGAATAAAGCAAGTCCAGCTCAGGTGACAAAAAGTAACGCAAAAGTAACATTTTGCATTACTATCCATTTAAAGTAAGTAACACAATTAGTTACTTTTTTACAGCGTAACACAATATTGTAATGCATTACTTTTTAAAAGTTACTCTCCACAATACGGCATAACGTGTGTTTTCTACCACAAAAGAACAGAAAAAAAAAAACATGAAATGGTATGGGAAAACTATATTTCAACTATATATTCCATGCTTTTATCTAAGAAGCTCTGCATTTACAGCAAAACATTTGAATTCCCTCAAGAAACACCGTATTTGCTCACAAAATGTGAATAGTGTGTAAATGTGAAGTTTCTTGGGGAAAAGTATGGAAAACATTTAAGCAAATGCAAGTTTTCATTCCATCTCATTTTTTTTCATCATCATATCCTATAGTGGTTTCTTCACAAAGAGATGCAAAGTCATTTTCCAGACCCAGTGTTGGGAAACACATTACAAGTAACGCAAGTTACGTAATAAAAAAAAAAGCCCAGCCCAGGTTACAGGAGTAACACAAAAGTAATGTAACACATTACGTTCCATAAAAAGTAATGCAGTTAGCTATTTTTTTAATAGAGTAACGCAACATTGTAATGCATTACTTTTAACAGTAACTTTCCCAAATACTGCATAAAGTATGTTTTCTACCCTAAAAGAACAGGGGGAAAAAACATGAAGTGGAAGAGAAAACTATATTTCAAACTATAGTAGTCAACAATTGAAGTAGATCAAAAAAAGATGTTCTAAGACAAAAATGGGTATTGTTTTGGTTTTAGGACGACTTTGATGAAAGGTTTTGATCCACTTCAAATGTTGACTACTATATATTATTTCAACTATATTGTTCACACTTTTCCCGTTGCACAACTTCTCTCTTCCCCAAAAACGTTGTGTTCACTTGCGTTCAAGTTTCTTGAGCAAAAGCATTGAAAATATTGAAATATTTATGCAAAGGCATTAACATATAATTTTTCATTCCATCTCTTTTTTTCCATCACAACCTTCAACAAACTGGTAGAAACTCACATTTTACACAAACACAGCTGATCTACAACCCTCAACAAAGACACTTATAATAACTATTACTTACAAAAAATATCTCAAGATCAAAAGATCAAGCATCTGGAGTCAAGAGGATCTCAAAAGATCAAGAAAAACATTATTCCTCACAAACACTTTAATATGGCTTTGTCCCAATTCACACAAGGACGTCTTTAGCATTACTCCATTTAAAAGTAACTTACCGCGTTACTTTTTATTGAAAGTAACTGTTACATTGATGCCATTCAGAGTCAATACTGAGCGCTACTGAAGCACTGGATATATTTCAGAGGGTGATGGTTAGTTAATTTACAGAATGTACTTCCTGTGAAATTCACATTTCTTCATTCTCTTGCTAAAGAAAGACATTGGTGATTACAGTATGGACAGCGTATTTTAACCCGACCCGCTCACAGCCGGTGAACTAGATCACTCTATTATTGTATACAGAGAGCACAGGTGAGCGAGAGACACATGGTTAAAAGAAAAGGCTGAAAGATGGAGCAAAAGAGAGACATAAGAGAGAATGAAAAAAAGACATTGAGGGTGTGTGAGAGGGAAAAGCAGGTCAAGAGAGGGTGTGAGATCTTTTAATAGTGCAGAAGCAGCAGCGCAGGGCTGCAGTCAGTCAGACCGCTGCATTAACAATAGAAGACAAACTAAAGATTAAAAAAAGCTCTCCATATGGTCTCGTTCAGCAGTGTTACATCTAAACTGGTGCACCGTCCCCAATGACGGCCAAAGAGAAAACACCGCAGCGCACGCGACGCAGTGCTGCAAACAAACACCAGCGCATCACAAACGCCACGAAGACTCTTCACAAGTCCTAACATGACAGTTTAAGTTTATAAAGCTTCATAGCTGCTGTAACACGCTGTAGAGCTTTTCTAAACTTTTCACCCAAAATAAAAAACATCACTATGTACAGCACACGCTGTTCCAAATCCCTCTGATGTTTCCTCTGTGGAACATAAAAACAACTGAAATCTGATGCGTTTATTCACACCATAGGCAGTGTAGGGGGTAACGCATTACAAGTAACAGGAGTTATATAATAAGATTACTTTTTTTCCAAGTAACTAGTAAAATAATGCATTACATTTTTAAATTTGCAAGCAAATATCAGTTACTTTTTCCCATA
>JAHKKF010506883.1:0-10928 GCA_019740295.1 Labeo calbasu
TTAGAATGATTTCTGAAGGATCATGTGACACTGGAGACTGGAGTAATGATGCTGAAAATTCAGAAATAACATTTTAACAGATATTCACATAGAAAACATCTATTTTAAACTATAATAATATTTTACATTTTTTACGGTATTTTTAATCAAATAAAGCCAGACTTGGAAGCAGAAGAGACTGTTTCAAAAACATTAAAAATCCTAATTACTCCAGACTTTTGAGCAGAAGTGTACCTGAGGTCTTTTTCTCAAGAGGAACATGTGAAGAGACTTGAACAAAATTCTCTATTTAGTTTCACGTCTGTCAGGGAGAATCTGTTGAGATCTCATTAGTGACTGGAGAAACACTGACCTCAACCAAACTCAAGCTCAAGTTAAAGATTTAAACAGTCATTAATTGAAACGAACATTCAGCAAACACACACACACACACACACACACACACACACCCTCACCAACACATCAGCTCTGGTGCTAAAGGCAGCGTGAACGTGACACTGCATACTGGGACTGTGAGAGTGTGTGTGTGAGTGAATGTCAGTGGAACGAGGCGCCAGCTGTTTTTAAATGGCAGCGAGAGCCGGGGCGAGGTGTGGGACGCATGCCCTTGTGTGTGTGTGTGTGTGTAAATGGCAGCGGTGACTCCATGTGCTCCCCGTCTCCTGCCATCAGCCTCAGCTAAAGAGACGTTTGACCTCGAGCGTCCGCAGGAACAGAGACACTCGTATCACC
Source organism: Labeo calbasu (assembly GCA_019740295.1). Taxonomy (NCBI): domain Eukaryota; kingdom Metazoa; phylum Chordata; class Actinopteri; order Cypriniformes; family Cyprinidae; genus Labeo; species Labeo calbasu. The sequence continues at coordinate 733 of JAHKKF010506883.1, forward strand.
AGCACAAACTGGACCTGCAGTCACGTCAGCAGAACGTCTGACTGTCCAACCTCAACACTCATCCACTTCACAGCCTACTACTACGGCGGTGTTTTAGTGCCACGTTTAAAAAATACAAAAAAATTTGTAGTATTTCGACTTAACCCTCGTAGTATTTTGACTTTACTTTCGTAGTATTTGACTGTACTCTCGAAATATTTTGACTTCACCTTCGCAGTATTTCAACTTTACCCTCGTAGTATTTTGACTGTACTCTCGAGATGTTTCAACCTTACTCTCGTAGTTTCAACTGTACACTTGTAGTATTTCGAATTTACCCTCACAGTATTTCAACTGAAGTCTCGTAGTATTTCGACTTCTCTCTCGAAATTTTCAACTGTACTCTCGTAGTATCTCAATTGTACTCTCAAAACATTTCAACCTTACTCTCGTAGTATTTCGACTGTACCCTTGTATTATTTTGACTTTACCCTCGTAGTATTTTGACTTTACTTTCATAGTATTTGACTGTACTCTCGAAATATTTCAACCTTACTCTCGTTGTATTTCGACTTTACCCTCGTGGTATTTTGACTTTACCCTCGTAGTATTTCGACTGTACTCTCGAAATATTTTGACTTCAACTTCGTAGTGTTTTGACTGTACTCTCGAAATATTTCAACCTTACTCTCATAGTATTTCGACCTTACCCTCGTGGTATTTTGACTTTACTTTCGTAGTATTTGACTGTACTCTCGAAATATTTTGACTTCACCTTCGTAGTATTTCAACTTTACCCTCGTAGTATTTTGACTGTACTCTCGAGATATTTCAACCTTACTCTCGTAGTGTTTCAACTGTACACTTGTAGTATTTCGAATTTACCCTCACAGTATTTCAACTGAAGTCTCGTAGTATTTCAACTTTACTTTCGTAGTATTTCGACTTCACTCTCGAAATTTTCAACCTTACTCTCGTAGTATTTCGACTGTACCCTCGTATTATTTTGACTTTACCCTCGTAGTATTTTGACTTTACCCTCGTAGTATTTTGACTTTACTTTCATAGTATTTGACTGTACTCTTGAAATATTTCGACTTTACCCTCGTAGTATTTTGACTTTACCCTCGTAGTATTTCGACTGTACTCTCTAAATATTTCAACTGTACTCTTGTAGTATTCGACTTTACCCTCATAGTATTTCAACTGAAGTCTCATAGTGTTTCTACTGTACTCTCGTAGTATTTCGACTGTACCCTCGTATTATTTCGACTTTACCCTCATGGTATTTTGACTTTACCCTTGTAGTATTTTGACTTTACCCTCGTAGTATTTCGACTGTACTCTCGAAATATTTCAAATGTACTCTTGTAGTATTTCAACTTTACCCGCATAGTATTTCACCTGAAGTCTCGTAGTATTTCTACTGTACTCTCGTATTATTTCGACTTTACTCTCGCAGTATTTTGACTGTACTTTTGAAATTTTCTACTTTACTCTCGTAGTATTTCAACTTATTCTCAAAATATTTCAACTATATTCTCATAATATTTCAGCTTTAATCTCATAATCTAAGATTTTTCACGTGGCATTAAAGCACCGTCGTATATTACAGCCAAATCACGTCACACGTAAACCAAGCAAACACGAAGTGCTCACAGATCTCATTTACTGTCTTCTAAGTGTCTCAAATGCTCCAAGATGTTTTTCACATGTCAAATAATACATCTAAACAAAGACATGCAGACTCCTGCTGCATCTCAGATCTTCCTACCTTTTAAAGGTCTGACAGTCTAAGAGAGAGTCTGATCCTGATCTTTGACCCCACACACACACACACACACACACAGGCCTTCATCTCTTGTAACGAGTGTGTTTGATTCGATGTTATTAATCAGCGCGTGAAGCCGTGATTCGGGTCGTCCTCTCTGACTGGCACGCAGAGAGAGCATCCGTCTCAGAGATGATTAGAGATGTCAAGTGTTCGTTAACGGCATCGTTATGCTGTGTGTGTGTGTGTGTGTGTGTGTGTCCAAGCATTCCCACAGATTTAACAGCATTACATCAACATGTTTGCTGGCACGGAACGAGCGCTTGTTAAGAGTCTGATTCTGATTATCTCACGTCTCTCTGCTGTTCTTCACTCATCATCTTGTTATTTGCTTTCCACTTTCCACGCGTTTATTAGCATTACGAGAGCATTAAATCAGAAATGTGTTTAAGAAACTGTAAACAAGATGATATTCACGGAAAACTCTTAAAAATGATCATAACAACAATACTTCAATAGATTGTATAAAATGATTTAATACTATCTTTACAAACATAAAAATATATAAATAAATAGTTATATAAAATCCATATCCCCTGCTCAAGTACAAATATTATATGTCATCTTTCAGCTAACAGATATTAAGTGTATTATACTTTGTGTATTCAACATTCTATTGAATTATGTTTTTTTATTTTTATAATTTCATTTTTTCATACATTTTGAAACTTTTTGGCTGAAATTTCTCATATCTAAACTATTCTGATGAAATTATATGAACATTTTTAGCCAAAAAGATTTACAGTATACAAAAAGTACTTTTAAGATACATTAAGTTTTTAGTTATTCTAGATTATATTATATTCTATATTAGTAATTCTGATTTCATTTAACTTTTTGCATCAATTAAGCAAGTAATTTCAAATAATAAATTATTTATTAAAATAAAATAAAATAAAATAAAATAAAATAAAATAAAATAAATAAAAAATACAGATGTGTTTTCAACATTCTACTGAATTCTATTTTCCATTTTTCTAATCTTTTTTTTATTTTTGAATTCTATTTTTTATTTTTTATTTTTATTGGCTAAAAATTCTCATATCTAAACTATCTGGATGAAATGACGGGAACATTTTACTACATTTTACGTTTTCGATACTGATATTTCTGAATCCATTTAACTTTTTGCATCAGTTAAGCAATTCCAAATATTTGGATTTGGATTAAATAAATTTTAATTCATTTTTTAAAAATGTAATAATAATAATTATTATTATTATTATTATTATTATTATATTTGTATTTTTATTAATATGATTAATATTAATATTAGTACATTTTTATTATAAAATAAAATGTTACAAATAATAATAAAATGATGAGAACATTTTACTACATTTTACATTTTTTGGTTCTGATATTTCTAAATCTATTTAACTTTTTGCATCAGTTAAGCAAGTAATTAATTTAATCAATTTTGTAAAATGTAATAATAATAATAATAATAATAATAATAAGTATTATTATTTTTGTTATTAATATTATTAATATTAATATTATTATTATATTTTTATTATAAAAATAACATTTAAAAAATAATAATAAAATAATAAAAACACAGAAAAGCATAAAATCAAATAAAAAAGTAATTCCAAGTCTTTGGATGAAAATAAAATAAAATAAAATAAAATAAAATAAAATAAAATAAAATAAAATAAAATAAAATAAATACAGACCACCCTTTCAGACTAGCTGACAGCAAATACAAAAATATGGGCATTTATACTCGATAGGGTGAAAAGGTTGCGGAGTATTCAGATGCACTCGTTTATTTGCGCTCTGAGGGACCTGTCAGAATAACGTGCCGGACCGCAGGTCAAAGAGTCTCTCACTCATTCTCTTGCTGCTCGTTCTAATTAGCAATAACAGCCTGCAAACATCTCCGCTTGGCGCTACGCTACCGAGCCGGAGGTGAGGAGGATCTTTGCACAGAAAAGACATAAAATAGGCCACGGGTTGCTGTTGAACACGAAGTCTCCCCGAAGAGCTGCTGCCAATGAAAACGCAACGCTAATCCAGTCCGCCCACCGCGTGGAAACACAGCGCGCAGATTACACGCATCTTCCTGCATCTCGACACGGTGACTCAGAGAGACGGCGAGAATTAAAGACACAAACTTATTAACGGCCGATGGATAATATTCCTCCTGGATTCGAGGACTGACAGAACTGGAGCAGCTCACCCGTAACATTAATTAAGCTTAAAATATCAACGTTTCACTCGCCAATTCAGAGATACGGCACATTAAAATGGGATGCCATCCATTAAGTCATTATGAGATATGTTGTCCCTGTAGAGCACCTTGGGAATATTCCCATTTCACATATCAAATCAAATGTTTCCGGCCCAGGAAACCCACAGCGGAGGAGGAAGAATCGCTTTCACGTTTGTTTTCATTAACATTTCCAACTTAAATCGACAGATAACTCCAAGTTTTGCACAGTTTTGCTCCTCAAGAAAATGCATCTTGATTTCAGGTCCTTCAGAAAACTGTAAACTGCACAAAAAACATGAACTGCAAAGAAAAAACATTTGCCAACGGGGCAAAAAAAAAGAGTCTCGTTTAGCCTTTGAATTAAGATTATTTTTCTTACCCCATTGGCAGATTTTTTTTTCTTTTAAGCCAAAACCATCAAAATTTCTTAACTCTTAAGTCATTTTGGCTTACATAAATATACATAAATATATAAATAATGTACAATATTTGTAAACATTTTAATTTATTTTTATTATAATATTGATAAAATAAAAACATATTATATAATTATTTTAATATTTTTTAAATAATGTATTTTAATTTAATTATTTAAAATATTAACATGGAATGATATTTGAGAAACAAGAACAAATTCAAAATGAATTAATTTATCATTAAAAAGATTTGTAATAATATATTATTATATTACTGTATAATAATTTACTCATGTAATAATTCATTTTAATTTATTTAATTTATTTATTTTCAGCCAAAGTAAAACTGCTTCTGGGATGCTAAGATTTGCAGTTTGTGATTCAGGAACCACGTTTGTCTAAAGCAAATGCTTTTATGCTGAAATAGCAAAGGTGAATTGATTACAATGAGCTGTAATTGATATGAATTAAAATTGTGCATTTTATCAAAACATTGTTTTCATTAAACTTTTATATTAAATCAAGATATAACTCAAAATTTTACATAGTTTTGCTCCTTAAGCAAATGCATCTTGATTTCAGGTCCTTCAGAAAACTGTAAACTGCAGGAAAAAAATAAACCGTAAAGAAAAAATATCTGCCAATGGGGCGAGAAAATAATTTTGTTTAGCTTTTGAATTAGGATTATTTTTCTTACCCCATTTTAAGCCAAAAACCAGCAAAAATTTCTCAACTCTTAAGTCATTTTGCTTGTCAAAAATAAATAAATTAAGTAAATAAGTAAGTAAGTAAGTAAGTAAGTAATACTTTACAATATTTGTAAACATTTTAATTTATTTTTATTATATTATCAATAAAATAAACTTTTTTATTATATAATTATTTTTTTAATAATTATTATTTTAACAATTAATTTTAATTTCTGAAAATATTTACACAATGATATTTGAGACAAGAAAACAAAAACAAATATATCAAAAGTGAAATCAATTTATAATTTCAAAAGAAAAAAAAAATCTGCCAGTGGGGCAAGAAAAATAATTTTGTTTAGCCTTTAAATTAAGATTATTTTTCTTACCCCATTGGCACATATTTTTTCTTGTTTTAGGCTAAAAACCAGCAAAATTTCTTAACTCTTAAGTCATTAATTAAATTAATACTTTACAATATTTGTAAACATTAATTTATTTTTATTACATTATTAATAAAATAAACATTTTATTACATAATTATTTTTAATAATTATTATTTTTAAAATAATGAATTTCAATTTCTGAAAATATTTACACAATGATATTTGAGACAAGAAAAAAAAAATCAAAAATGACATTTATAATTAAAAAAAAAAAATCTGAAACCATCAAAATTTCTTAAATCTTAAGTCATTTTGCTTGTCAATAAATAAATAAATAAATAAATAAATAAATAAAATGAATAAATTAACTAATTAATACCTTACAATATTTATAAACATTTAAATTATATTATTAAATAATAATCTACTAATTTCACAATTCATTTTAATTTAATTACTTAAAATATTTACACCTAATGATATTTGAAAAAAAAAAATTGAATTTTTTTATGTTTTTTTTTTTTTTTTTTTACACTTTGTAATATAGTATATCACTGTATAATAATTTACTCATGTAATAATTTATTTTAATTTATTATTAATTATTTTAATTAATTAATTTATTTTCCACCAAAGTAAAACTGCTTCTGGGTTGCAAAGATCTGCAGTTTGTGATTCAGGAACCACGTTTGTCTAAAGCAAATGCTTTTATGCTGAAATAGCAAGTGTGATTTGATTACAATAAACTGTAATTGCGAATCATAAAAATTGTGTATTGCATCAAAACATAGTTTTGACAAAATCAAGATATAACTCAAAGTTTTACAAAATTTCGCTCTTCACGTCATTCAGAAAACTGGGAAACAAGACCAAAATACAAAAAGTTTTTGGCGCGCACTACAATCACGAGTGGTTCACATCCGCGTCGTCACCAAAAGCTAAAAATAAATCATCCGGTGACGAAGCGGAACTGATGCATTTGAGAGAAGTCTACATAACGTTCTCCCGGCTGACATAAACAACTTGTTAGGCATGATAAATGTTTTTACAAAGCGTAACGTAATGAGCAGAGCTAATAAATTCAGCCGGAGCCCTTCGTCGGCACTAGCGCGCGCGTTTCCTCGGCACGAGGCTAATCCAGCGTGCGATGCAATTGTAAGTGCTCAGTAGTGTGTGAGAGTATTATTCTAGATAAGGCTGTGTGTGTCTGGATGTGTCTTATCTGCGGGCCGGAGCGCTTCTTTATGAGCCGTACCTCCCGAAAGCCCCTTACGGTGATTAGTCGGGCCCTTTAGAAAATGGCTTTCCTCGATTTCGGATAATTCTGCCGGAAAACGGGAATGGAACGGAGCGCCGCTGATACTGACCCTCTTTGTTGGGGAGGAAATTGCCTCTCGTAACGCATATGAAAGCCACGACAAGTTCACAAGGAAAGAAGCGTTTGATTTTAGGGCAAAAAGGCAGATGCCTCCTGAAAGCGCAGCGTGATAGCGAGGAACAGTTTAACCCTGTCAGAAACGCCACGGGAGCAGATGTCACGCGCTTCCTGGAGTCTGCACTTCGGGATCTGAGACGCACTTTCACACCCCTGATCTTCCCACAGCCAAGAAAGCTCAGAGATACAGTCTCCTGTCTTAAAGGAACACTACATAAGGAATACCAAGGCACACACTAATGAGATTTAAGATCTGCCGTGGAACGGAATGGCTTACATTTCATACAGAATATTTTCATGGTGTTTAGTTTCAATAAGTGCTCTTTTTTGGACTGGAGAACACATTCTGAGCTCTTAAACACACTGTGTGACCCTAACAGGATGTGGTAATGGACCAAAGAAAACTTGAAATGGAAATGAAAACTATATTTTCCATGCTTTTGCAAAACTTTTGCGTTCCCTCAACAAATGCTGCATTTGCTCACAAAAAGTATTGCCAGTGAATGTGAACTTTCTTGGGTGATTGCAAAAGTTTTGCAAGTAAATGCAAAGTTTCTTAGGGAAAAATACTTCAGCAAATTCAATTTTTATTCCATCTCATTCTTTTTCATCATCAGGTCTTTCAGTGTTTTCCAGACCTTCACTCCAGTGTTGGGTACAGCATTACAAGTAACGTAAGTTACGTAATCAGATTACTTTTTTCAATAACTACTAAAGTAATACATTACTTTTAAATTTACAAGAAAATATCTAAACTACTTTTTCAAATAATCACACTTTCGCATTAAAAGGAACTTTACAGTCGCCAAAAATATTACTTTCGGCGGGTTTGCTATTAAAAATAAAGCAAGCCCAGCTCAGGTGACAAAAAGTAACGCAAAAGTAACATTACACATTACTTTCATTACATAAAAAGTAACTAGGTAACACAATTAGTTACTTTTTTTTACAAAGTAACGCAACACTGTAATGCATTACTTTTAAAAGTAACTTTCCCAAATACTGCATAAAGTATGTTTCACAATACTGAATAAAGCAAGTCCAGCTCAGGTGACAAAAAGTAACGCAAAAGTAACATTTTGCATTACTATCCATTTAAAGTAAGTAACACAATTAGTTACTTTTTTACAGCGTAACACAATATTGTAATGCATTACTTTTTAAAAGTTACTCTCCACAATACGGCATAACGTGTGTTTTCTACCACAAAAGAACAGAAAAAAAAAAACATGAAATGGTATGGGAAAACTATATTTCAACTATATATTCCATGCTTTTATCTAAGAAGCTCTGCATTTACAGCAAAACATTTGAATTCCCTCAAGAAACACCGTATTTGCTCACAAAATGTGAATAGTGTGTAAATGTGAAGTTTCTTGGGGAAAAGTATGGAAAACATTTAAGCAAATGCAAGTTTTCATTCCATCTCATTTTTTTTCATCATCATATCCTATAGTGGTTTCTTCACAAAGAGATGCAAAGTCATTTTCCAGACCCAGTGTTGGGAAACACATTACAAGTAACGCAAGTTACGTAATAAAAAAAAAAGCCCAGCCCAGGTTACAGGAGTAACACAAAAGTAATGTAACACATTACGTTCCATAAAAAGTAATGCAGTTAGCTATTTTTTTAATAGAGTAACGCAACATTGTAATGCATTACTTTTAACAGTAACTTTCCCAAATACTGCATAAAGTATGTTTTCTACCCTAAAAGAACAGGGGGAAAAAACATGAAGTGGAAGAGAAAACTATATTTCAAACTATAGTAGTCAACAATTGAAGTAGATCAAAAAAAGATGTTCTAAGACAAAAATGGGTATTGTTTTGGTTTTAGGACGACTTTGATGAAAGGTTTTGATCCACTTCAAATGTTGACTACTATATATTATTTCAACTATATTGTTCACACTTTTCCCGTTGCACAACTTCTCTCTTCCCCAAAAACGTTGTGTTCACTTGCGTTCAAGTTTCTTGAGCAAAAGCATTGAAAATATTGAAATATTTATGCAAAGGCATTAACATATAATTTTTCATTCCATCTCTTTTTTTCCATCACAACCTTCAACAAACTGGTAGAAACTCACATTTTACACAAACACAGCTGATCTACAACCCTCAACAAAGACACTTATAATAACTATTACTTACAAAAAATATCTCAAGATCAAAAGATCAAGCATCTGGAGTCAAGAGGATCTCAAAAGATCAAGAAAAACATTATTCCTCACAAACACTTTAATATGGCTTTGTCCCAATTCACACAAGGACGTCTTTAGCATTACTCCATTTAAAAGTAACTTACCGCGTTACTTTTTATTGAAAGTAACTGTTACATTGATGCCATTCAGAGTCAATACTGAGCGCTACTGAAGCACTGGATATATTTCAGAGGGTGATGGTTAGTTAATTTACAGAATGTACTTCCTGTGAAATTCACATTTCTTCATTCTCTTGCTAAAGAAAGACATTGGTGATTACAGTATGGACAGCGTATTTTAACCCGACCCGCTCACAGCCGGTGAACTAGATCACTCTATTATTGTATACAGAGAGCACAGGTGAGCGAGAGACACATGGTTAAAAGAAAAGGCTGAAAGATGGAGCAAAAGAGAGACATAAGAGAGAATGAAAAAAAGACATTGAGGGTGTGTGAGAGGGAAAAGCAGGTCAAGAGAGGGTGTGAGATCTTTTAATAGTGCAGAAGCAGCAGCGCAGGGCTGCAGTCAGTCAGACCGCTGCATTAACAATAGAAGACAAACTAAAGATTAAAAAAAGCTCTCCATATGGTCTCGTTCAGCAGTGTTACATCTAAACTGGTGCACCGTCCCCAATGACGGCCAAAGAGAAAACACCGCAGCGCACGCGACGCAGTGCTGCAAACAAACACCAGCGCATCACAAACGCCACGAAGACTCTTCACAAGTCCTAACATGACAGTTTAAGTTTATAAAGCTTCATAGCTGCTGTAACACGCTGTAGAGCTTTTCTAAACTTTTCACCCAAAATAAAAAACATCACTATGTACAGCACACGCTGTTCCAAATCCCTCTGATGTTTCCTCTGTGGAACATAAAAACAACTGAAATCTGATGCGTTTATTCACACCATAGGCAGTGTAGGGGGTAACGCATTACAAGTAACAGGAGTTATATAATAAGATTACTTTTTTTCCAAGTAACTAGTAAAATAATGCATTACATTTTTAAATTTGCAAGCAAATATCAGTTACTTTTTCCCATA
>JAHKKF010506886.1:0-17948 GCA_019740295.1 Labeo calbasu
ACTTGATCAAATTAGTCTTTTAATTCATTGCTGCCATGTCCTAATTGGTCTGTAGGAAAGACAGGCTGCGAAGTCACTGACAGAGAGAGGGGAGGACATTTGCTCGACCTCTCCAGAATGTGTACAGGACAGATTTTATAAAAAAAAAAAGAGGACTGACTATTTTAAGGCAGTGTTTTCTTAAATTGAAATATTTGCCAATAGTTTAAGGAATTATGCATTAATTTATTTCCTTAAACATTTAAATTATTAATACTTTCAAAGAATTACTGTAGGTGCAATTTGTATACTCATTTAACACTTATTTTTCCAACTCTTAAGTAGTAAGATAAACATCGAGTGTAGTGTAAATTAAATATTGTAAATATCATAAAATATCTTTTTCATATAATTTTCTACTTCATAAAAATTAAAGTATAGATTTCCACAGTGGTCTTAAAGTCCAAGTTCTGCAGTATTTTATTTATTTATTTATGTATTTTTATGAGTATGATTTCACAGAAATAGGTTCATTTAAGTTATCCTGGCATGTTCCTCAAATTGCCACTTTGGTGCTGTAAAATGCCCATTGTTCTTCTATTTAGAATTTATTATACTTCTATTTAGAATTTATTATACCCCCCATATACCATATAATAACTAAATTGGCTGCTACGCCCCTGGCGCCGACCATACCGTTTAATTCATGGATTCGTATGTTTGATCACTACGTGACTGCACTGTTGGCAGAGGACATTCCAGAAAAGAGAAAGCGTGCTTTGCTTATTCATTGCTTAGGTACGGAGGGACAGAGGATTTTTTATACACTCACAGTGGCTGATGATGCATATGAGATGGTACTGACTGCTTTACGAGCATTGTTTGTACAGAAAGTGAACGTGGTTGCTGAGAGAAATAAATTTCGCCAGCGCACTCAGAGACTCGGTGAACCTATCGTGCAGTATGTGGCTGTTCTGCGTGAGCTGCTTGTGAACTGCGATTTCGGCGCGCTTGCGGATGATATGATGAGAGATCAGATCGTAGAGAAGACATGCACTCCACGTATACAGGAACGTCTGCTGTTGGAAAAGGACCTCACTCTGCAAAAGGCGATTACTATCGCGGGGCTAATTAAGTCTGCAGTAGCTGAAGCTAAAGCTATGGAGCTGTAGCAAATTAGCTCAAAAAGGAAATTTTTATGATTAACTGGTTATAATTAATTATGAATATTTTAATCAGATCTTAGAATTGACTGTAGCAGAATTAACATTACAATTATTTGATCTGTTCGTCCACTGAATAGACAGTATAATCATTTATCAATTCTAGGAAGAAAGAAAGAAAGAATAACTTTTCTACTTTAGTCAGTACTAGCAGTAACTTAACTTGTAGTAAACTCAAAATGTAGCATGTAGCAAGATCAAACATTCGGGGACTTCAAATTGTGAGCAGCACACAGAGACAATCAATTGTGAATATATGTAATTTAATAAATGGAACTGCAGCTAACATACAACTAAACTAAGTAAAACACGTGTACATATACATAGAGGAAGGAAGTGAGAAAAGAGAGAGAGAATACAAAGAATGGCAGTATTTAGCATCAGTTAACCAGCGACCACATGAGAATCATCAGAGAAGCAAAATCACCTTGAAAAGGGGCTCAACTTAAAACGCATCTAAATAGTTGTAAAGGTTACTTGCATTGGCTTTGTTGCTGAAAAAGAGTCCTGGTGGTTTTCTCTAGTTCTTCTAAAGTTACTTTAAGATAAACTTTCGGAAAATTGATTCAAAGGTGATGAGTCTTGGAGAGTTTCTCAAAGGGTTTGAGCATGGATGGGTTGGTGTTAGGGTCTTTTGACCTTTTTCCTTGCCACACCCACCTTTGGGTAAAGTAGCCAATACGAAGTTTGGATTTTTGAGCGGGAGAACTTTTCTTTGTCTCCATTTATGGCCATTTGCATGTTTATTGCTGGTCTGGGAAAGTGATGCAGTTTTACCCACAATATAGTACAAACAGTATGACGCATTTAGAGATTAACTAGCACAAATAACGAGGGGTAACTGGGTTAATATTGTATAGAAACATACAAGCAACACATGCATATACCAAGTACATTTATAACTGGTTAAATATAGTCTAAATAAAGAAAATGTTTCTATGTGTGTGCGTTATGTGTATTGGGAATAGTCTGCCAGCCACCAAGGATCTGTGGTGCTTGGTGCTGGTGATTACCTCCCTCATGGAATGCCTTTGAAGTCCAATGGGGAGACAAGAGTTGATCTGTTTAGCATCTTCGTGAGAGCAAGGAGGGAACCATAGACCATTAAACACCCATATAAATGTAGAATGTGAGGCCATGTCTGTAATTTATATGTAAATGTCAAAAAGCTAAAAGATTCTCTACAACATAAAGCCTAAATGATCATCAATGATAAGCAGACGTTACAGAGCGCACTGAAACTTCAGTTAAAGTGGTGCATATTGGATCATGTGAGGGTGCAAAACAGCGGTGGCGACAGAGATCTGCTCACGTAAGTTCACCGTTTCTAATCAGATGCCATCAAATGAGTAAAATCACAGAAAAAACTTGATGCAAAAACATGCTTCCACTGTGGCACTACATCACATTTAGCAAACTACCCTAAATACCCAGCTAAAAAATCAAAATACAGAGAGTGTGGTAAAGTTGGACATTTTGCGAGAGTTTGACATAGTTCTGCATCTACCTGCAATGTGGAACAGGTGGAACACCATTACTTGGTGCTTTGCATCTTGATATAAGGGATGGATCTGCTGCATCTTCTGCAGAGAATGGCGAAGTTGCTGTAAACTTAACTGAGCCTTTGGGTTTGGCTGCTGGCTTTGTACATAAAGTAAGTGTGCGTTCAGATGTGCCACCAGTCCAACAGAATTGTGTAGACTGCCTTTTGCAGTGAGAGATACAGTCTCACAAGAGCTAAAGAGGCTGGAATCTGAAGGCATCATAGAAAAAGTGGACTCATCTCCTTGGGTGTTACCATTGGTGGTCATTCAAAAGAAATCTGGATGAATTCAACCTTGTGTTGACTTAAGAAAGCTGTCATCATGGACAGTCACCCTCTGCCGCACATAGAGGAAGTTTTTACAGAATTGTGTGGAGCCTCTATGTTTTCTACAGTAGATCTCCAGAATGCATACCACCAAGTGACCTTGCATCAGGATAGTAGGGATCTGACGGCTTTTGTTACCCATGATGGACTTTATCGTTTCACACGGGTCCCTTATGGGTTGGCCTCAGCACCTAGTGCATTTCAAAGGATGATGTCTCAAATTTTGGCCAGGATGGTGTGCAGTGTTATCTGGATGACGTCATTGTCTATGGTAACAACCCAGTGGTACATGAAAAACTACTTCAATCTGTACTACAGTGGTTGCAAAACTGTGGATTGAAGCTTAATGTAAAAAAATGCTGCTTCAGGAAAACTGAGTTACCATTCCTTGGCCATGTCATTTCCATTTCAGGCTTACATCCAAATCCAGATCACGTTCTAGCCATACAGCAAGCACCTCCTCCTCATGATGCACAGTCTTTGCGTTCTTTTCTCAGACTTGCCGGCTGGAATTCCAAATTTATTCCCTCTGTGTGGGAATACCTCTCTATTCCCTCTGTGTGGGAATACCTCTCTATTCCCTCTGTGTGGGAATGCTCCGAAAGTCAACTGGCTTTTGCTGGACGGATGAAGCCCAGGAATATTTCAATCGCCTGAAACAACTAATCACTACTAGCCCAGCCTTTGCATTGTTTGATCCTTTTTTACCGACAACAGTCACTACAGATGCTTCAGATTTTGGCATTGGCGCAGTGCTTACCCAGAACCATGGCACTACTGAAAGAACAGTTGCTTTTGCATCTAGAACATTGTCAGATTGCAAAAGAAAGTACTCTACAACAGAAAAAGAGGCCTTGATGTGTGTTTGGGTGACAGAAAAGTGGCGTACCTACCTCTAGGGCCACCAATTTACTCTTTGCACTGACCACAGTCCTTTGTCCACGCTGCTTTCCACGAAGGGTCTTGGACGCGCAGGCATGAGACTTGCCCGATGGTCTGCGCACCTCTTGTGTTTTAATTACAGCATGAAATACAAGCCTGGACAAGACAATGTGACAGCTGATTGTTTGTCGAGACTTCCCCTTTCTGTCACTGATGACAGCCAAGAGCAAGAGCCTGTGATGGTGGCTGTACTGTCTCCTGAGTTTGCAGCTGTTACTGTAGAGCAGCTTAAGTCTGCGTGTGATGCCTGTCCTATGCTTCAACAGGTGAAGGCTTGCATTGAAAAGGGGTGGCCTCGTAGTGCAAAAAGCTCAGCTATTGCTCCTTATCACTGTTTTCGGAATGAGCTGTCTGTACACGATGGGTATGTAATTCACATCGAGTGATCATTCCAGAAGCGTTGCAATCAAAGTTCATCCAGTTGGCGCACGCCACCCATCAAGGGATGGTGCGCACAAAGCAGAGGTTGAGAGACTTGTATTGGTGGCCTGGCTTGGACTGTCAAGTTGAAAATGCCATCAAAGCCTGTTCCACCTGCCTCCAGCATGATAAAACGGCTATTACTCATGTAGCTCCACTCTGTCCTGTGGACAAGCTGGCTATTGATGTAGTTGGGCCCTTGAATAACGCTCCTCACTGTCGTGAAGTTCCTGTCTGCTGCATTTAGTTGAGAGGGAAATCCGCTTGAACTCGTAACCGACAATGGCTCACAATTCGTTTTGGCTGAGCTTTTGCATGGCTGACAAATTAAGACAAAACTGCATGTGAGTGGTCTTCCATGCGCGGCCCCACCAAAGGATCAACAGGATCTGAAACAAATCATCCAACAGTCACAAAACAAAATGAAAGAGTGCACGGATCAGCGACCCAGTGCACAACTGTCAAAGATTCAAGTTATGCATATTAAGAAGCCTGGAATCAGCAAGAAAGGACATTCCAAGTTTACTCAGCCCTTTAAGGTTGTGGCTCAGAAAGGCTCTGCAACATATCTCCTTTCGGATAGGAAAGTTTGGAATGCTATGCACCTGGCTCTGGCTGCATTCTGCGTTACCACGTCCAATACAGCTTCTTTTGCAGAAGACTCCTTCAAGCCTCTTGAAGTACCTCAGACATCTCAAATGTCAGTCTCTCCTTCTTGTACCTCACATCCTCATAGAGTGCGTCGGGCCCCAGTGTGGTCCAAGGACTATGTTACATAAAAGGACATACTCCATAGCAGGGGAGGGAGATATAAGATACTGGAAATATTGTTGATAGTCTAATGAAGGTGTTTGAGACATGTTGTTATACATGTATATAGAGAAGAGTACTTGTTCACTTACCAATAGACGCAGGTAAAACATTTGAGTTATAAAACTATGCCTTTTGGATTTTTCATTGTTATAGTACTAGACCTGTTGTTATTATCCAGAACAGTTGTTTTTCTGGTGTTCTGTTATTTTAGTTATAATCTAAGTTTTCTTTTTTTCACAAAAAGGGAATACGTGGTGTATTGAGATACATGCATGAACAATAGGTGTCGCTAATATGCCAGTTGTAGAGAAAGCATATAAATGACATGAAGAAGTGAATGCAAGATATTGTAATAAATAGAGTTGTAAGCCTGCTACTTGGGGTCCTGAAGTCTGTTACTTTAAGATACACAACACTTAACACCAGGGTTGCCAGGTTTTTTACAACAAATCCGGCCCAATTGCTAAAAAAAATCACGCTCCGAGGGGTAAAATACACGTGGCGGGATTCCCTGGGTAAAATTAGCATTTCAAGGGCTAAATATCTTATTGGGGTAATTATTGGGGTTGCTTTAACCCGCGGAGATGAAAAACAACCAGCAGCAACACTGTTAAAGTAGCCCAATTCCACGGGAAAACTTCAGACTTGGCAACACTGCTTAACGGTCTCTTGCGAGATAATTTATCGTATCGCAAGATAATCTGTTCTATCCCCTATTCCCCTTCCCGTTTCTAAAATTTTATTTCCCCTCACTCCAAAACATTTAAATTTAGTGGCATTCAAAACAGAACAGAAATAAATACATATATATTAGGGGTGTAACGGTTTCACGAAGTCACAGTTCGGTTCGATAGGCTTACAACACAGTGGTGTCAGGTTTTTTTTTGTTGTCAATTCAATCAATTAATGCCAAATTGCAACTGATTCAAAAGTAAAAGTAAATTGCGCACAGGCATGTACAAGCTATTTAAAAAGTGAATAAAAGCGAACCTCTCATTCAGCATGGATTGTTTTCATGAGTGAATTGTTAGACGAAGTGTGGTTGCTAAACTATTATTTATTATATAAAGACATTCTGTGGTGTCCAAATATCTGCTTAAAACAGCATCATATATGCTAAAAAAAAAAGTGTTTGGAAAGACACCACAACATCGCAATGTTTGCACTGACTGGCAAAACATACATATTGTACAACAAACAAGTTAAACTGAGCCACCAAATATCTTTTGTATGTTTAGTTGTCTCAAAGTTTAATGATGAAGAGGCTGCAATGTCAAGTTTACAATGCTAGAAATGCATGTGCATGGGAGGCACTAGCGCAAACGCATGAAAAAAATGTCTTTCAGGTAAGAGTAAGACATCATTTAAAATGGTCTGTTTTATATTTGTGCAACTTCGAAATAACAGTGAAAAGTTGTACTTTTCGTAAAATAAAGAGCACAAACAAAATGCGCTTGCCGTCTCGGCCTCTGTGAAACTCTTTGTGAAATGAGTAAAAACTCAGCGATATGCCTATTTGTCACACAGACAGGAAGAATATAAAAACCTTGAAGTGCCTGTTTTTATACGCTTTGCTTATTTGACAATAAGCATTAATCATAGCATGTTTCAGAAGATAAAAACGCCAGTTGTAGACCGGAAAATATGTTAGCCTATAATAGCAAATTACTTTGCGGACCTCCTCACCTTGCGTCACATGGACCCCAGTTTGAAAACCTCTGAGTTAGAGAACAGACAGCACCATTAAACACTGAATGCGGCTGCTCAATGCAGTGTGCCAAACAACAGTCACATCACAGATCCGTGTCAAGAGTCTGATTTTATCTATTACAAGAGGAAAGTGAGTTGAGAAAAGCAAGATGTTAGTGAAACAAAATACAAAAGGGTCTGTTTTAAAAATATTTTGGATGTTAAAAGGCCTGTTGACTGTTGCCATTTATCTATAAGGTGATTTTGGAAGCTCACAGGAAGAACATAAATTTTTTATTTATTTGGTTCCACCTTGTTTGCTGATTTTCAGTATTTTTTATAAATAAACTTTGTGGAAGTTATTTGTTCTTTTACATTAGGCCTATACCATGGTGTATTTTTATTTGTTTTGTTAATAAATAAATCATTCTATGTTTAATATAGGCTAAGTGAGTTTATCATATTGTTTTGTTGTTGTCCATTTAATCAATTGATGCCGAATTGCCACTAATTCGAAAGTGAAAGTAAAATGCGCACAGACATTTACAGGCTATTTAAAAGCTAAGAAAAGTAAGGAAAAGAGGGAAAACTCTAAGGAATTAAGGAATAAATGCATAAAATGTAATAAATAAACTAATAAATGATTAAATTAAAATATTTTGTACCTAAAAAAAATCAATAAAAACCGTACTGTACTTAAATGTAAAAAACAAACAAACAACAACAAAAAAAAAAAACCGACAAAACACCTTTACTCAAACAAAGATTAAATTAAAATGTACAGTTAAACATTAAATTATATTTAATTTACTGATTCCTCTGCACACCACTAGAGGGAGCCTGAGTATGAGAACTGCTTACTTAAACAAATTACCTCTTTTCTTAAATAATTTAGAATTTAAAAATACTATCACAAAAATGGCTAAATGGCATCTGGAGGAATGTTGACAATTGGCATTTTATATAGGCTGGCCATGTATAAAATTTATGTCAACTTACCTTATTTGCCTTTTAAGAAAACAAGCAATACTTTTTTTTTTTTCACTGTTTCGCTGTCTTCATCTTTCTGGTTGTGCCAGGCAGACTACAAGAAACTTGTGTTGCAGCTGAGACCGGCACAAGTAAGACTACTAAATTCCCTGCCTATTTAGGACTGCTACGAAAAGCAGTGTTGCTACTTTAACTCTGTTGCTGTGGGTTATTTTTCATGTCCGCGGGTTAAACAGACCACAATAACATGATATTTTCGCCCTGGAATTCCCAGTTCTACACATAAATGTAGCGTAATGTGTAGACTAAAACACTGCAGGATATTTGTGTCTATGGTTAGCTGGCCAATACCGTCTTTTGTGATTGACCATAATACCTGCAGACTGCAGCCAATTGAAATGCTTCTCTATAGGTGTGCATCCTGCTCCTCACATCACAGATCAGGAAAGCAGACTGCAGTTTTTGTCATTCATTATAACAAACAAAATGTAGAGACAATGTAAAAAATAGATTGTGCAGTGTAGAGATCTTTATTAATTAAAATGGAAGTTTGTGAGATTTCAATGAACTAAGACGGATGACAGCTTTTTAATGATCATAAAAGGATTTTGCAAATGTAAAAGTTAATTTATACAAATTTATATTTATTGATTTTATACAAAAGTTAATATTAAATAACTTTACATTTTTGGAACACTGTTGTCTGACTGTGCTCTATTTCATAAACAAAAATATTTCCAAACAAAGTTACAATGCATCTCCAAGCAAACACAGCAGTGTTTCGTTTATGATTGAATCTGTGATTTTGAACAAATCTAGTGAGTCAATGATTCAATAACCCATTCATAAAGAGATTCACTTGCTTTGTTCCTAAATTAATCAGCCATTTGAACGAATCAATTGAATGACAAAAGACTTTGACTTGCTGCTACGTGGTTTTACTTTAATTTTTAATTATAAATTGAGTAATTTAAATAGTTTAATATTTCTATATTCAAAACTTTAGATTTAAAACATGAACCTCATTACATTGTTATTATGAAATGCATTAATGCCACCTCTGAGTCTTGTCATATTTGGGCTCTTCTGTGCTGTGCAAAGATGAATTGTTGATGCTGATTTTATTTTACTGATAACTTACTCTTCCTGATTGTATCTTATTATTTTAATTTAATTTATTCTTTAATTAAAATTTTTGACAAACAAGTGTAAACTATGAACCCTCAGATGCAATTATTATTAAATGACAAAGTAATATTTTTTTTTTTACATATTTGGTTTTACTTCAAAACAAGTGAAAAATCATGTCAATAGGTTTTTTTTTTTTTTGAGGGAGTTACATATCTGTCCACTGCAGTGGACACCATGCATCAACGGTATACATAGTGAGTCAATGGAGTTCATTGACTGGTCTGAAAAAACATAAATGTTTTTAAATAATTTACTAATAGTAAATGGTATGAATACACATAAGAACAACAAGCTATGTCATGACGGCAAAGTAAAGTGAAGTGTAACAAACAAAAGGTAGGAGTGTGTATCTATGGGGAAGAGGTTTGTGGGGGTGGTGGGCTATTCATACATGTGAGCACAAATACAAACACACACACACAAGCACACACACCTTCCCACCACACACTCAAACGCAACCATGAACACATATATCTGCACTCATACAGTATACATGTATACATGCTTAATGATAAAATCTGAAGACTATTTAATATTTCTGTTCAATAAATCCATTCAAGTGTAAATTAGATCATAATTTTAATAAAATATTCAAAATAAGGCAGAATCTATATATAGGCCCATAGGCAGAATTATACCCTTTGGTACATGACATCCACTTTAGTGGAGAGATATATTCTCTGTCAGAGGAAAAAAAAAAAGTACAAGAAAAATATTGTTAAAATCTGGATAAAAGTATTTCTGACATCCTATTTAGTTGAAAAATATTTTTGTACCTGTCTGGTTTTCTGAGAATAAAAGAATTTAACACTTATTCCTGAGGCACATGGTACATCCCTTTTTGCTGCCGCCATTTTTAATATATTATGTAATATTTCAAAACAAACAAAAAAACAAAAAAAATACAAAGATAATTAAATGAAATCATAGACAGAACTTTTGGCGTTCGCCAGTTGATGTTTGGGGCATGATGCTACATCTTAAATGGCTCAAAATGGCTTCTAAAATAGCTGTCCACTGTAGGATGCACCAGAGGGTTAAACAGAATCTACAAATCACGCACTACTGTACCACTAGACACACACACACACACTGGGGGCCATTAATGATGCCTACATCATGCGCAAATACACAATGTATCTTTAATTTGGCCAGAATTGTAGGTGCCTGTCTTAATCAATACGGTTTAGAGAAAATATTAAAGTTTAATTTTATTATAGATTATAAAAGGGTTTTATAATTACATACATCTGAAAGGTCAACTAAGATTACCATTGTTACTCACCCGCTTTTCAAGCTACAGTACCCCCAGTGACCATTTCCACCACTGCCCACAACCTGTTGCAAAACGGTCCAAGTCTGAGTTTAATGTTCAATAAAAACAGACAATAGCAAAATGCTGGTGTGATTTTATTTATTACAAATTTTACAAAGAAAAAAAAGAGGTTATTTTATGAAGGTTACAGGTTAAATAATGTCTAACTGATATTAACATAAGGACACTGACTAATATATGTCTTCAGTGTCAATGCAGGTTTACTCCTGGCAACAATCTAATACCCCACATGGTGGTAGTGTTGTATAACAGTAACTAAAGCGATCCGTTACGGTGACGTTGTGTTCTTGTCAGTGCTGAGTGAAAGTGCTTAAAATTACAGCAAATGTTGCACCATACATGAGACGTGTACAAATCAATATTATAATTTAATTCTGTAAATGTAGGGTCATTATTTAAATGTGCTTGTTTGGGTTCGTTACATGTGTCCAGCTACATTTTTATTTTTATATTTCTGAATTAGGCTATGAAGCAGTTTAAAAGAACCCAAACAGAGAGGACAATCATTATACATTTCTAAAGACAAAATGGAGTATGGCAACAGTTTACTATGGAAGTTCTAAGCGGCCGTGCATTATTGTTTTTTTCCTTCTTGTTTTCTGGTGATCACGACTTATTAGGCTTGTTTGAGATGAGCAAATTCTGCACAGAATCGATCACCGGTGATCACCGCAAGATAGAAATGTGTCCGAGTTACGTCCGCCTTGCTCTGATGTCATGCTGACGTGTGCCAAAAAACTCTCGCGACGGCGAGGCGACTGTGTCGGATTGCGCAGTCGGGCGCAGTAGCTCTCCACCAACTGTGCTGACCAAAAGCACGATGGGAAATGCCTGGATGACGACACAGCTTAAAGCTCATTGGTTCAGACAACTGTGATGTTACCATTCTTTTCTAAAATGTTTTATTTTTTAATCTAATATTGTGTGGTTATGCGTAAATTATGCATGAATATTCCCAAACAATATGCCAGTGCGATCTCTGCGTGAGATATGTGATTGTTGTCATATTTCTATAAAAATCTAAATACATGTTTGTATTAAAGTAAAAATGGATGATAAATACGCCTTTCGTATGGAATTAAATAGCAAGCACTTTGTCTTGTTCATCATATTTATTTTCATATAAAAACAACAGAGCTGAAATTATATCATCTTTATCAGCAACACAGCATGTGAGTGTGATAACGCAACATCCGCCTTTGATCTCGTAGGTATCTACATTTCAGGTGAGGCGAAGCGCATCTCAAACTAGCATATTTTTTTCTCGTGATCACGTCTTAATTTTCTTGTGATTTCGACATGACGCGTTTTTTTTCCTCGTGATCACGTCTTAATTAGGTGTGTTCGACTTAACGCGGCGCTGCCCAGCTCGATCAAATTCTGACTTGAAGAAGTGCATGTCGGTTAGAAATTTTGTCCAACTTGAGGCGGCGCTGATGCCTCGTGACTGTCACCTGTTGCATCAAAGTACCGCGATAGCGATTCGAGAGCAGCCGGCTGACTTACGGCGTATTTCCACTACAGCGTCAAAACCACGTTCAGTGCTACAACGCTACAACGTCACTGCTTAGAGGTGTGTGAAATTTAATACAAAGCACGCCTCTGAAAACAATGTTTACACCCTGTTTGCATTTCATATTCGTCTTTTCATGGCGGCTCGCAAACTAAACACTAGCATATAATGAAAGCATGCAAAGTGTATTTACTTTTGCATGACTTTTTCGATTATATGTGATTTCAGTTTAGTAATCCACCAGTGCCGCAAACACTCTGAAGTATACGTCATCTACTTTTCACAGCGATTGGTTGTCCCCCGGCGTTTTGCGCTCGAGATCTGCATAAAGTTCAGGAATGCCCCACCTTTTCGACGCTCTCAGCCGCTCTTAACGCTTTCTCCGTGCCGCTTTCAATCCCATAATGCAACTTTATTCAAATCTCGAGCGCAAAACGTGGGCGTCAGCCAATCGCTGTGAAAAGTAGGTTTTGACGTATGTTTCTGAGTGTTTGCGGAACTGGTGGATTACTGAGTTGAAATCACAAATCATTGAACAAGTCATGCAAAAGTAAATGCACTTTGCATGCTTTCATTATATGCTAGTGTTTAGTTTGCGAGCCGCCGTAAAAAGAAAGATATAAAACGCAAACCGGGTGTGAACATTGTTTTCAGAGGCGTGCTCTGCCCTAAATTTCACACTCCCCAAAGCAGTGGAGTTGTAGCGTTGCCAGCACTGAGCGTGGTTTTGACGCTGGAGTGGAAATACACTGTTACTGTGCGTTCACACCGCCGCCGGCGAGAGCGTCAAAGTGGCCGGAAGTCATTCATTTTCAATGTGAGCCGGCGGCAAGCGGGGCGGTGCGTTTTGGACGGTGTGGGGGTCGGGAAGAGTTGAAGTCAGGTCAACTTTATGGTAATGAGCTATGACGCGGTTCGGCGGCAACCAATCGGAATGTAGAAGTCCACCCCTTGAGAGGATTCCAGAGAACGTAGTCCTGTAAAACTTTGGTTCCGACCACATTAGTTCCCGAGCAAAATGATGCGTGGACCAAGGTGTCTGAGATTCCCTATCTGTCGTACACTCCGAGTTGTGTCAAGTGTACAACACTAGGGGTCGCCCTTGGGAGCCCAAACACCTCTGATAGTTTGAGAAAAGCCCAATAAAAATTGGGTGTGCAGAATTTGCATAGCTGGCCACGCCCCGGACATCCGGGTATAAATAGGGCAGCGCATGCTCTGCTCACTCATTCTGTTTCTTCGGAGTCGAATACAGTGTCTCTCTGTGAGAAGCTGAACCATTCACCTCTTCGTCGTTGGATTCATGGCGCAAGCAGCGGTCTCTCCCTTCTCAAACACAGATAAGTGTTGTGAGAGTTCACTGGCTGCTTCGACGGCGATCTTGAAGAGCAATCTTCCTTCTAAAAGAGTAATTCTCTGAAAGAGCTGGCGCGGTTGGGATGTGTTGGTTAACATGCCTTTCCCTCCGTGTCATCCTGGTTGCGGCTTACCTCCCCAAATGATCGACACGATCGTTGTGTTCAGTGTTGAGTGATGGGCGTCCAGCGCGGGGGTTTCAGAGGTTCCCCAAACGGAGAGGGCGATTGCGGGGTACTCCCCACAAAACGCCGCCGCTTGACGGGTTCCTCCCATGGCTCCCGTCCAGGGCCTGTAAGTTCTCTCCGGGCAAGGCTTACACAGCTTCTGGACAAGCTGCATCTGCCCTACATGCCACGGCCATCCTCTGGGCATTCAGGCTGTGGCGTTGTGAGTTCTGTTCGAGGGTGGTTCCAACCTGGAGCTACCGGAACTGCGTACCAGGAGCGCCACCTGTGCGCACCAGGATCGCCACCTGTGGCTTAACCTGTCAGAAATGCTTGAAATTTGAAGTCCGCTTCTTACCCCCATTTCCCAGGTTGGTCCTTCCGGCGACACCGTGATAGAATTTGCACGCCAGTTCTTCACGGCAGTAAAAAAGCAGACAGAGGCCATCATGTATCCAGCCTCAGCCGCGGGTCGGGCTCCGGCCCTGTACCCCCGACTACTCCTGTCTGTTCGTTGTCACGGACAGCCCCCTATAAGAACTCCTGAGGCCCCGCAATAGCCGGGCCTCCGGCCAGACCCGCCCAACGGTCAAAGTTCTTACGGGAGGGTGGCAACATCAGCTTGTCAGTAGGCTTTCTAGAACCCTCGTTAGGCTTCTAGTTTTTCCTCAGACGAGCAACCCAGAGGAGGCGGGCTAACTGACCTACCCAGATCCACTCTCGACCCGGGGATGAGAGATGGATTCGGCACAGCCCATTCCGACTGTCTGTCTTCCCGCAGACAGTCACTGCCTGGTCAGTATTAAGGCCCCCCCTCTCGGTTATCTTGCAGCAATAGCCCTCCGTGTGACGGCTAGATGCTGGATCTGCAAACCAGGGTATGTTGGGCACGTACCTGGTTCTCTGCATGTTGGCAAAGACACCCCGTGTTTATTGGGGCTTCATCTCCAAGCACGGCGCTCTTTGTTCTATTTCAGCCACGACATCCCCATTCCAGGTACGTCGGGTATAGTTCCTGCTAGCAGAGTCCTGAGATGTTGGGCCCCATCCCTCCCCTTAGCTTCTCAGAACTACCTGACTTGGCTACGCGACTCAGGTTGCGAGGCGTCCGCCAAGATCTATGGCATTCTCTTACAAATTCTTCAAGCGGAAATCGCAGCCCTCCTGGGAAAGGGTGCGATAAAGCCTATCCCCTCAGCCAAAATGAAGAAAGGGGTTTGTCAGCCGCTACTTCATTGTACCCAGGATGGGTGGTCGACTCATACCAATCTTAAAACTGAATTTTTTGAATCTGGCCCTTTTTCAAGTTCCCGTTCAAATGTTAGCCTTTGAACACCTTTGTGTGTCAGGGTTTAAGATCGGTTTGTGGTGTTGGACCCGAAGGACGCGTACTGTCATGTCTTGATCCTTCCAAGACTCTGTCTTCGAGGTCGGGCTCATCAGTACAAGGTTCCCCCTGCGGCCTATCCCTATCGCCCCGCACCTTCATGAAGGTCACGGAGGTTGCCCTTGCCCCCCCGGGGAAGTGGGCATATGCATTCTCAGTTATCTCTGTGACTGACTGTCCTAGCACACTCACGAGGTTCAGTTTGCACTTTCAGGGATGTGGTTCTCAACCACCTGGCTCGATTGGGACTTCAGGTCATTTGGGAAAAGAGTAAACTCTCCTTAGTACAGGGTTTCTCTTTTCTCTGTGTGGACTCGGTCACTGTTCTACACGTCTTGCCTAAGACTGTGCATAGTCAGTGCTGTAGTGCATGAGTGCACTCTGGTTCAGTACAGCGGCCCCCTTCATGTACCAGGGCTTCTGGGACATATGGCATCCTCAGCCGCGGTCACGCTGCTGGACCCGATGCATATGGAACCGCAGTAGCACTGACTCCTTACCGAGTCCCGAGATGGGCGTGGCGCCCAGGCTCACATTGTGTGTACATCACACTTTGTGTTGCTAACCTTCAGCCCTTGGGGACACATTGGTTCTGCGGGCAAGCGTGGCCCTGGGACAAGTGTCTAGACGCACTGTCTCTCAACAGTTGCTTCCAAGTCTAGTTGAGGCGCCATGTGCAACGGGTATGCAGCCTCGGGGTCTGGTTAGGTCTTCGGCTGCTTGGGCATTCAATTGCCTGGAGTTGTTGACAATGCTCTGGGCCCTGAAGGGATTTCGGCCTTTGTTTAGGGCGAGCATGTGTTGGTCTGCACTGACAACACAGTGACTGTGGCGTACATTGACCACCAGGATGGTGTATGCTACTTTTGCTTGTCACAACTCACCCGCCATCTCCTGCTCTAGAGCCAGCACAGACTCAAGCGTCTGTGCGCCACTCACTTTCCAGGTGACAGGTTCGCGCCGAGGTGAGTGGAGGCTCCATCCTCAGACGGTCCGGCTGTTTTGGAGTTGATTCGGCCAGACACAGGATTCCCTCGGTTCAGATCCATTGGCAGCTGACCGTGCGGCTTATTCCCCTGTGAGCCTTATTGCACAGACACGGTGCAATGTCGGGAAGGTCTTGGAACAGATTCTCTTGGTAGCCCTGTTCGGCCCAACGGAACTTGGTTCTCGGAGTTCGTGCTCCTACCATCGTTTCCTTCCTGACACATCCCCCTGAGAAGTAACCTCCTTCCTCAGGGGAAGGGAACAATCTGGCACCCACGCCCAGATTTCTGGAACTTCCTTCTATGGTCCCTGGACGCGACCAGGAAGCGTCCAGAAACCTTCCACCTGCAGTGATAAGCACCTTATACAGGACTGAGCCTCCTCCGCTAGGTGGTGACATGTCCTGGAAATGGCGCAGGTGTTCTTCCTAAGGGTAGAACCCACGGAGTTGCGGCATCAAATCTGTGCTATCCCCCCTCCAAGCAGGCCTGGATAGGCACCTTTCTGCTTCTACACCAAGGTCCATGTACAGAAAAAAAATGTGACTTGGTAGAAAGCAGATTGGTGGGGCACGATTTGTTATCAGATTCCTTAAAGGTGCTCGGAAGTTGAACCCATCCCCTCTTGATCTGTCTATGGTCCTTCTGGCCTACAGTAAGATCCGTTGAGCCATTCAGTCGGTTGGTTCTGTGCCCTCTCCATGGAGACGGCCTCCCTGATTGCGCCCACCTCTGTTAAGAGCGGGAAATCTTTAAGCCCTCTCCGTCAACATTCGTGCCTGGAATTCGGGCCGGTAAATTCTCACATTGTTCTGAGAACCCGGCCTGAATACGTGCCCACGGTAACCACCATTCCCTTCAGAGATCAGATGGTGACCCTGCAAGCAGTTCCTTCCCAGGAAGATGACCCCAACCTGACCCTATTATGCCCGGTACGTGTCCTACGCACTTACCTGGAACGTTCTCAGCACTTCAGACGTTCCGGTCAGCTCTTTGTCTGTTACAGAGGACAGCAGAAGGGAAAGGCTGTCTCCAAACAAAGGATCTCCCACCGTCTTGTGGATGCGATCCATACGGCCTACCAAGCCAGAGGCTTACCCTGCCCACTGGGAGTGAGAACCCACTTGACCAGGGGCATCGCTGCCTTGGCAGCTCTTGCGAATGGGGCCTCGTTAACAGACATCTACAGAGCTGCAGGTGGGCTACACCTAATACACTCACCAGGGTACAACCTGCACATGAAACCAGTATCTGCTAGAGTCTTGAACGCAAGCCCTTTGACTCAGCACTCTGGTTTGGTGTAGTGCTTGCTTAAGCGCTTCCCCTCACGGTTATTACGCTTCAACAGTTACAGTAGGTTTCCTGGCGTGAACCCTGAACATCCTCTCCATCACTTGGCACTTCTGGTCGTAGCTGGGTTTAGCGGAGAAACACAAGGTAAGATTACTTGCTATCTCTTGGTTGGATTTGTGCCCCATATGTAATGGCTCCTCATGTGGCCCCATGTGTGTAATTTCCACCTATAACTCTTTGTGGTGCGATGTTTCCCCTGAGACCTGCCTGTCTCTAGGTTCTGAGTTTGGAAGTCCCCCCTAGGGTGGGGCCCACCTTAGGTTCCTTCACTAATGATATTCACTTTATACCCCCCCTCTGGGCTGGCTGTGATCTCCGTAGTGCCTTTTTTCCTACGGGAAACAGACACTTTCCCAACGTTCTCAAGACGCTCAGCCGCTCCACTGAGGAAAGGCCCGGCTGCAGGTAACCCTGCCTGTGACAGGTCAGTTCTTGGACGTTGGAAGGTTACAAAGAGGTGAGCTGCACTTATGTTAACACTTTGGCTTGTTACTATCTGCGCCGATCACTCGTGACGTGGCCAGACTTGTGGCGTGCTTATATAGGGACCCCTAGTGTCGTACACTTGACACAACTCGAAGTGTACGAGAGATAGGGAACGTCTCGGTTACGTATGGTTTTCCTCGTTCCATGATGGAGACGTTGTTTCCTCCATGCCACAACTCTGGACCGCCTCTGAGTGAGTTGAGACGCTTCGACTCCTCAGAACAGAATGAGTGAGCAGAGCATGCGC
>JAHKKF010506890.1:0-11081 GCA_019740295.1 Labeo calbasu
GGTTTAAAAAAGGCCTTCTGAAGTGTATCGATGCATTTGTGTAAGACAAATATCCATATTTAAGACTTTATAAACCATAATCTTTATTTTCCGCTAACTGTCATACGCGCATTTGCGAGAGAGTGGTGTTCAAACGGATGATGTAGCGTAAGCTCTGGTGAGAAGCCAAGAGGACACTGGTTTTCCTTTGCTGTAAACAAAACTTGGTTCGCTTAAGGCTAGCATATTCTCACCATAGCTTACACTTCGCCTACGTTATCCGCCGGAACTCCACTCTCTCATGTACGTGCATACAGCATTTAGCGGAAGCTAGAAATTTCTGTTTATAAAGTTTTAAATATGGATCTTTTTCTTACACAAATGCATCAATTCACTTCAGAAAGCCTTTATTAGCCCCCCACAGCTGTGTGGAGCACTTAAGATGAATGGATGCATTTTATTGGTCTTCAAAATATCAACGCCCATTCACTAACATTATAAAGCTTGGAAGAGCCAGGACGTTTTTTACTATAACTCAGATTGTATTCGTCTGAGAGAAGAAAAGTGTGTACACCTAGAATGGTTTGGGTTAGTAAATTATGGGGTAATTTACATTTCTGGGTCAACTATCCCTGTAAGACTGGAGTAATGACTGTTGAAATTTTGGCTTTGACATCACAGGAATAAATTACATTTTAAAATGTATTCAAATAGAAAAAGTGATTCTTTTTTTTTTTTTTTTCTTTTTTTTTTTAAACTAATAAATTCAGACTTTGTGAGCATTAGATATGTCTTTCAAAAACTTTTTACTGACCTGACACTATGTGTGTGTGTAATAATCATGATTAAAAGACAAAACAGTATTTTAATCTTAAGTAAAGTTCTTTTTTAAGGCAATAGCTTGTTTTAAAGTTGTACAGGATGTAAGTACTAGCTCCCTACAAGCAAAATCAATGTTATTGATCAGATATACAAGGAGGAATCATTGAATAGACGTCAGACTTCAGGAACACATTCCTTTGCGTCCATTGTTTTCTGAATGTGGTAACCAGTTGATGATAATACAGCAAAGCATGTGGATAAACATGAAATGTTATGACATAACTCACGGTACTTGTGCTTTTACTATCAGATAAACCTCCACGTTGCCGCTCCTGTAACACTCCTAAGTTGACTGTTAAACAGTTGGTTGAACATGACAGCTTTTAATGTGATTAGATCATTTTGCTCAGTTTTATGCTGATGTTTAGTAAATTGTCAGTATGAAAACATTGGATTTTAATCAGTGTTATCTCGTTTGTCTTGCATAACTTTATATTGTGACGTAGTATAAACAACTCTATAAATAAATGCATTTACTTTAGATGAAGTTTGCATACTGTTAGAGACTTGCACAAGAACATTATGAAATCAGATTTATTGTACAACTCCTTTGTGGTCTACATAAGAAGCAGTGTCTGAAATGAAATTAAGGTTGTAGCTTTTGCAACCACAGTGATGTGATTCTCCCACATTCATTCTTTCAGGCCCTTCCTGCCAGTTTGGTGGTGGCTGGTGTGTACTGCGCTGTGATAGCGGCCTTCTTTACGGCCATAAAAGCAGTGAACTTCCGACTACATGCCATGTTTGACCTGGGTGAGATTGTGGAGAAGAGGCAGGCCTCGTTCGCCACAGACCCCAATAGAGTAGAAGAAGGAGAGGAAGGCTCTGGCGCTCACGATGGAAGCCAACGAAGGTAGTGTGCAACTGCCTTACTATATTTTGTTGTCAAACTGACTTTTCTGTCTGTCAAGTAGGCAGCATCAGTAGAGCATTACAAGCATCATGCTACTGAGTCAGACATTCTTTAGGGATTTGTTGTTGGTGAACAGCTGTTGGTGGTGTCAAGCAGTCGCTCCGCGATAGTCAGTTTTAGCTCATGTTGGCACGCCTCATGCTTACAGGGACAGTGGTGTCGGTGTGGAAATGACGGTGTTCCGAAAGGTGAACTCCACCCCTCCTGTACGCTGCAGTTCCCAGCACTCACTATTTGGGTTGAACCAGGTGTCGGTGAGGATATTGTTAATGCCAAACATTACGTGTTCTTAAGCATTATTCTCCTTCACTTGTAGGAATTTCCTCTAACTCGTTTGCTTTTCTTTTGCCCAGGAATTTTTACCACAGCTCGAAGACCCTGGAGGCTCAAAGGGTACATTGTGTTGTTGTTACTGTTTTAATAAACTAAACCAAATAGTTTCAGTTAACATGAACTGGTAGGCTTACATTTCAATTCCTGTCTGATTTTTTTATCATTTTTGAAATTCCAGATATTAAAGAGCTCATGCAGGAGCAAGGCAGTAATAATGTGATCGTGACCTCTGCACATAGAGACGTCCTTCGACACAACTCTCAGGACAACACTAGTAAGAACAGCCCCTTTGCAGATGCACTACATTAGGGCTGCATAAGACTATTCCCTAGACTTCCAATTCAGAGTGCAACCTGATTTCAAAATGCCCTATGAAATTCATTTTATTTTTTCCCAAATTCCATTTTTCAGTTTTTCTGGACTCCTTTTTAATGGTTAAATTTTATCAAAAAGAATGTCTAATTAGTTAAAATCATGAAACGTATACAATTTAACAATTTATTAAAAGTTTAACAAAAATTACATGTTTAGAGCTCAATAAAATGTTATTTTTTTTTCTCACCATACATTTTGTTACTATTTTAGCATGTCTAATTATTTAAATGCATAAAAACAACTTTTATTTATTCTTACAGTAGCCTTATGAAATGTTTTTCACCCCCTCAGAAATTCTCTGTTGTGTATTTAAATTTTTCTTATCAAATGAAGGCATAAAATATTTATTTAATTTACCTTTTAATTAATGAAAATTAAACATTTTATTTTTTGGCCAATAAATGAGATTTACTATTAAAACTTAAACATGGAAGAAATATTATGTGAATTTTTTAAAATTATTTTCTTGCAAAATAAAGTTTTATTTATCTATTTTTTTTATTCAAAAGTAGTAGTAGTATCACGTACATTCTACTAATAGAAATATAGGCCTATTTCTGGCACAGTGTCTTCCAGTTGAACCAAACTTTTATTTTGACGGGTTGCTGTGAATTCATCTAGCTTTCCGTGTGAATATGATGTGATGCTAGTTTTACTCAAATGAAACGGCAAAATGTTCATGAAGTGACTCTCAAAGCAGTTCTGGAGATGTTGTTCATGAATTTATGTCCTCATTTAATGAGACAGTAGACGCTGAAATCACAGCGAGCATGGAGTGTGCTTCAGTACGAGTAGTAATCTAAAATGAGCCTCTGTGCCGTTCATTCATTCAGACCGGGAGACACCCAGAACATGCAGGATTCGTATTTTAGTAGTCTATTATTAGTAGTCTATATTATGACCTACTTTTGATGAATTATTCCAAACTTTGATCAATTCTGTGACATTCCGCGCTAATTCCATCTTCCTTTTTTTCGCATCGCGGAAATCATAGGGCCCTACAAAAATCTAACATTTTTTGAAAGTTGGTATGAAATAAACTGTCTATTTTGTAAATGCATGTTATGTTTTTTTTATTGTGCATGATTTGTTTTTGCACGTTTTTGATAATTCAGAATGTCATAATCAAACACCACATTTCTCCATTCATTTAAATTGCTTTAAGCCCCGCCACTGAGCATTTGACCACACACTCACATTAATTTTTTAATAAAACAACCACAGCTTAAAATCACCAACCGATGGATAGTATCAAATCGCTGCCCTACATTATTTTTTTTTTTCTTTTTAAATAATCAGTTTCACTCAGTCACAGTGTCACTGCAATATGGAAAAAAAGATCTGTTGCTGTTTCTGTTTTATCATGTTAAAAAAAAAAGAAGAAAAAGCTCTAAGGTATAAAGTATAACCATCCAACTCTTGATTAATCACAGTGTTATAAGCTTTAATTTGATGCAAAGATGTTTTTTAGAATCAGAACACAGATTCAAGTTTTTGTACTTAAATTAACCTTTTTTTTTAATATTGTTTCTGGTGTAATCAAATAAATAAAAAAAAAAAAAAAAAAAAAACTCCTGGCCTGTAGGCATTGATAAGTATAAACTGTATTTTATGTTTTTTGCAAAATAATATAAAAAAAAAATTAACTAGGTTAACTGAATGAATCAATGGCTTAAAGCTACATTCCGTTATTTTTTTTTTGTTTTGTTTAAAAGTTATCCAAAATCAATTATTGAGCAAGTACATATGCAGTCAGTGTTCAAAACAATCCCATTTTCCCCGATTCACAATGGTAAGCTCGTAATATTATTATTATTTTTCTAATTTGTTTGGTTTCTGAGTTTGCCACCATTTGTCTTTGCGTCATTACATCACGTCTATATACATAAAGGAGGTCCGGCTAGTAGGCTATATCAGGGGTGTCAATGCTGCTCATTTGTAGCCTCTTTTTACAGCAGCAGGAATAATTAAACTTGTCATTTTAGAACACTTCAAAGAAACATTAAATTGCTTTTTGAGATCAAAAGAAGAGTTTCTTTCAATGACATTCAAATGGTATGGCGATTAGACTGTACAGAAATTGAAATTACAGATAACGCTAATACACACTAAATACATAGTCACGCAATGTTGATGTTGTTAACATTAACAATTTGAGAACAAAGTATAATATTAATTTGCATTTATTGTACATTTTTTGCAAAACTTGTTCTAAAGCTTTTTTTTGGTCAGAACAAAACTGGCAGACATGTTTCTTGTTCAGATGAACTTTGGTGAAACTTTTTTTGTTTGGGCATACTTTTAAGATTCAGTATCTGTAATTCCTATGTAAAGTAATTATCCACACCGTTGCGGTGACTGACAGACCCACACATACGCCACAAAACATTAGATTCATCCGCGCTGAGGAGCCGTGTCGATTCAAAACCCATTTAAAGATAATTCCACAAAAAACTGCAGTTACAGGTTTCAAACAGAGATGGCAACAAAAGGCAAAATTTACAAACTGCAGCTTTAAAACCAAGGAATAAGTTAAATATTATAATTAGTAAATTCTGCTGCATGTACCTCTAAACATCTCTACTGTACTCGG
Organism: Labeo calbasu; assembly: GCA_019740295.1. Lineage (NCBI taxonomy): Eukaryota > Metazoa > Chordata > Actinopteri > Cypriniformes > Cyprinidae > Labeo > Labeo calbasu. The sequence goes on from JAHKKF010506890.1 coordinate 5,076, forward strand.
TAGTAACTGCACATTTGTTGTTCCAGGTGTGGCGCCTTCCTGCTTGGCTGGGGATTACAGAGGGCTAATTGGTGTGGGCGATGTATTATCAGGAGGGTTTAGTAGCCTGCATCCAACAAATTGTCCTTCCATCCCACCATCTCCATCCAGCCAAGAAGATGGAGATGAGAAGGACCAGATGGATAATGGGGGTGTGGAGCAGCTATCTCAGCAGAGCCCTGATGGGGACGGTCTAGGAGGATACTCCCCCCTTGGGCCTTCGGCTGAGTCTGAGAGTCTGGGAGATGCTCCTCTCAGCCCTCTGATCAAGAGTAGCTTGAGCGAGGAGCTAAGCGAGAACTTGTTGGGCTTGGGCCTTGACCCCGTCACTTTTGCCCCCGGTGCTGAGCACCCAGGCAGCCGCACCGGGGTGGCCCTGGCTGCAGGCTCCACCGACAGCTGCTTCAGTGGAGGTGGAGCGGCTACAGACAGAGAGACTCTTAGTACGGTCAGTAGCTACCGCAGTGAGAAAACGGACTCAACCCAGCTTGAGAGCCCTTCGCTGGGCCAGACGCATAAACTCGTGTCTAACGCTCCTTCCACAGCTTTGCCTCAGGGTAAAGGCCTCTATCAGCAGCCTGGAGATGTGCTCCAGGGCGGTAGTGACACGGATGACCTGTCAGACAGCGTGCTGCTACGCTCACCCTCCAAAGAGCTCTCCTCTGGGCAGGGCCTGGACAGAACTCTAGTGGAGGGGGAGGACCTTCCCCCTTTGCTTACAGACATTGCACAGCCCTCCTTGCAGGACTCATCGCCGTCTAGCAGCGGGCCTTCTGAGACCTGCGATCTTGACGGTGGCATTCCCATACCCCCTCTTCCTCCTCCGCGCCAGGCCAGCTCTGTACCGTCAGGGTTGGGACTGGGCTTGGTCTGCTCAGAGCCTGCTTTGCCGGTTTCTGCCCCGTCCTACCTCCTAGCAGAGCCGCCTTCTCTGCAAGCGCAGCAGCAGGTGGTGCGACCTAAAGATCTCAAACTGCTACGTGCCGGCGGCAGTGTAGGTCACCGACCCGGTCGCAGGAAAGCTCCCCGCAAACGAGGTGCTGCTGGCAGTAGCAGTTTCGACTGTGGCTCCTACCGCCGGCACCACAACCGTGGCCAACACAGAGACTACATCCCTGTACGCAGTCGACTGGGTGCCAAAGCCTACAGCGAGAGCTTGTTCGAGGACTCCAGCGACGAAGATGACGGCAGCGACATGAGTGCAGGCTCTAGTCTCGGATCCCAACGTCGCTTTAGCTCTGACGACGAAGACGATGACGAAGATGACGATTCTAGCTCCTCTACCTCCTGCTACTCACCCGATCTGGCGAATACCGGCATCGCTTCCCAACCTGTCCCCCCTCAACTACCTAGCCCTGGAGAGGGGGAGGAGCCTGACACAGTAGGACCCTCCCATTCTCGCAGTGCTCAGCGCTCAGCTAGCACAGCCAGTGCCAAGACTCATGCCAGAGTGCTCAGCATGGATGGCGCCGGTGGAGGCTCCAACAACACAGGGACACTTGCGTCTACTATGCTACCTTTACCCCTTTCTTCTACTCCCGCCCCACGTCCACTCACCATCTCTAAATCAGATCTGGAGGCTCGGACAGTGCACTCAGAGGGCTTCTCCAGGGCCCACCATAGGCTAGACTCTCTTGGAGGCTCCTGGGCTGGGAACCAGACGGGCTGGAGGGCAGGAGAACTGCTGGAAGAGGGGGCGGTAGGAGGAGGTAAAGAGTGAACCGATTCATTCTTAAAGGATTAGTTCATTTCTAAATTAAAATTTCCTGATAATTTACCCCCATGTCATCCAAGATGTTCGTGTTTTCTTTCATTTTTCTCCATAAAGTGGACTTCAGTTGGTTCAAATTTCAGTTTCATTGCAGCTTCAGGGAGCTCTACGCAATGCCAGACGAGGAATAAGAGTCTTATCTAGCGAAATGATCAATCATTTTCCAAAAAAAAAAAAAAAAAAGTATACTTTCTAACCACAAATGCTCTTTTTGTACTAGCTCGATGCATTGCACAGTCACGTTGGAAAGGTGGAATAGGCGGACACAATCCAGTGTTTATAAAGCGGACGTGCAAAGACTAACAAACGGCCTTTACAAAAAAGGGAAAAACAACAATATTGGACAATTTTGAAGGAGAAATGGAGAGATGGAGTATTTTGCCCTATCCTACCTTTTTAGGGCCCTATGAAATTAAATTAATTTTTTTCAAAATTCTGTTTTTTCCATTTAAATGTTTTCAGAAATTATATATTAACCGAAAGCATAAAACCTCAATTTATCCTGTGAAAGCCATTTTAAAAATTAGACATTACATTACCATGGAAATGGGACTTCAAAATAATATTACAAAATGTATTTGTTCATGAATTACAACAATTTGGATAGTGCACTTTCACGTCTATGTTCAAAAATGGGGGTGACAGTTAATGGATTCTTCAGAAAGCATGTCTAATTAATTAAAATCATAAAAATGATACAATTTCACATCAGTTTATGAAAAGTTTAACAAAAATTGCACGTTTATGACCCTATGAAATGTTTTATTTTTTCTCACTAAATGTTTTATTGTTATCAAATTATGTGTTTTAGCAAGTCTAATTATTTGAATGCATACTTGATTTATTCAAATTTATTCTTAGAAATTCTTTGTGTATTTAAAATTTTCTGGTTATCAAATGAAGGCGTAAACATTAATTTCATTTATCATTTAACTTTATTTCTTGGCAAACAAAGGGGATTTACTATTAAAATTAAAACATGAAAAAAATGTGTGATTATACCCTAAAAAAATAAATAATGGCCTACTTTTGATTAATTAATCCAAACTTTGACAAATTCCGCGACATTCCGCAATCTTCAGTAAATTCCGTTTCTGTGACTGAAGTCGTAGAAGGGGGTCTCAGAGCTAGTGCAATACAGGCATTTGTGGTTTAAAAAGTAAATACATTTATTATTTTTAGAAATTGACGAATCGTTTTGCTAGATAAGTCCATTGTTCTTTAACTGGGATTGTGTAGAGCCTTATAAAGCTGAATTGAAACTGCAATTGGGACTAAAAAACCATTGGTTCCCATTAAAGCCCACTATTTGGAGAAAATCCTGGAATGTTTTCCTCAAAAAACATAATTTCTTTTCAAATGAACATCTTGGATGACATGGGTGGTGAGTAAATTATCAGGAAATTTTAATTCAGAAGTGAGCTAAACCTTTTTTAATATTTCATATTCAGAACCTGGAATAGCTTCTTGATTTGTAGTGTTGCTCTTATTTGTATGAAAAATGGTCTAAAAATGCTTTTTTGAAGTTTTATTTATTACAGTTTTTTTAGAATTTTTTTTTTTTATATATATTATGTTATATGCTTTTTTTGTCAAGTTTGTCAATTTATTTTTTGTTTATCACTATTTTCCTTTTTTGTTTAATAATTATTTAAATCAACTAATATCAACTGTAGTGAATATTTAATGTTTTTTCTTTGCTCTGTTTTTTGCCGATGCAGCCCCAGAGGAGGGAAGTAAACGTGACTCTGTGAGCAGTGTAAAAAGGACGCAGGCCATTCGCAGGCGTCATAATGCTGGTAGCAATCCCACCCCGCCCCCTTCTGCCATGGGCTCTCCTCCGAGTCTTCAAGACCTTCAGAGAGTCCGCACTTCCTCTCACTCCCGTACACGAACGCTCCCCTCTGCTCTGCACTTCGCCGCCTCATCACTGCTGCTACTGCCCCGCAGCGGCGTTCATGAGGCATCCACCTTTGATGACACCTCAGAGGGAGCTGTGCACTACTTTTATGATGAGAGCGGTAAAAAATCATTTGTGCTTCAGTGACACTAATTTAATTCTGGCTTAGTTGTGGTTGTTTTTTCAATTAAGGTGATCTGATTTCAGGAGTAAAGAGGTCGTATACTTTTGGGCCTGCTGGTGGAGGATATGAGGACCCTGTCCAGTAAGTCTTACAATTTTTTCCTGTTGGGGTGGTTTTCAGTATTTTCCCAGTGTTTGACCTCTTTTTCTTGGCTCAGGGAGCGAGAGCGACAGTCACAGTCTTCTAGCTTTACCTCTACTGATGTCCAAGAGGTGGCGCCAGTGCTGTCCATGCTGCAGCCCAGACCGGTGGTCCTCCAGGGTATGCAGGTCCGCAGGGTGCCTCTGGATATGGCAGAGGTGATGCTTAACTCTTCAAAATCATCAGTACTCGTGTTTCACTTCAATCCTTTCAAATGTGTTGACATTTTTCCTTTTTGTAGTTTGACCTAGATCACGAGTCCCCTCACGAATCCCAGGAGAACACACTGATGATTGAGGAAAAGGCCAAGCCTAAACAGTATTACCGTTTCTGGGTGCTGCCGGGGAAATGGCTAAGAGTTCGTTACGACAGGCTTGCTTTGCTAGCCTTACTGGACAGGAACCGACGCGTTGGGGAGAATGTGTTTGCAGTGGTTTTGGCTAGCTTAGTGGCGTTCCTTGGCTTCCTGTTGCTTCTCCAGGGCTTCTTTAGGGACATCTGGGTCTTCCAGTTCTGCCTAGTCATTGCCAGCTGTCAGTACTCCTTGCTAAAGGTCAGTGTGAGCATTTTTATAATGGTCCATGTTTGTTTGTTTTAGCATTGTGTAATCTTTGTTTTCAGGTGTTGGCATCTCTTGATCATTTTCTTCTTTTTTTTTTTTTTCTTGTCCATTTCAGAGTGTGCAGCCCGATGCGGCATCTCCGATGCATGTGAGTATATGACTCTTTGTCTGTCTTTCCTTGGAATGGCCTAGCTGAAATCAAACAGAAATTAATTTAATGTGGTCTTCATTGCAGGGCCATAACTGGATCATCGTGTACAGCCGACCAGTGTATTTCTGCTTGTGTTGTGTGCTGATCTGGGTGTTTGACCTGGTTGGCCATTCAGACAGTATGCGGCCTTTCACCCTCTACGGGGTCACCTTCTTCTCAGCCCATTTTCTGCTCTGTGCAAGAGACATGCTCATAGGTCTGCTCATTTACCTACTCAAAGACAAAGCTGTTAAACATGTATCTTAATTGAGTTTCGCACAATATAATAATGTGATAATGCATATGTTTTCCTCTGCAGTTTTCACCCTCTGTTTTCCCGTCATCTTCCTGTTTGGGCTTCTACCTCAGGTCAACACGTTCCTCATGTGTTTGTTGGAACAGGTGGACATGCACATTTTCGGTGGAACTGGTGAGACATGTGTTATATATTGCTAGCAGTAACATTTTTCAAAAAGGTCCTTTAGTTTAACATTAATATATACACTAACAGTGAGCATTTTTTTATAATGTTAAAAGGATAGTTCACCCAAAAATAAAATTTCTGTCATTAATTCCTCATCTGTTCCAAACCCACAAGACACGTTTAAGGCCCAGAAAGGTAGTAAAGACATCAGTAAAATAGTCCATATGACATCAGTGGTTCGATCGTAATGTTATGAAGCTACAAGAGTACTTTATGTGCCCAAAAACAATTTCTTCTTTTCTGTGTCAGTCTCCGACGCATGCGTGTGGTGCTGCTGATGCAGGAACCGGCGTTCTGACGTTGAATGTCCAATTTCCATAGTTCATCGCATGGCTCTACGCTTACTTTTCTTTTTAGGAGCACTTGTGCTCCTAACTTAAATTTAGGAGCACAGTCAAAATTTCAGGAGCACCTTCTAATCATTAATCAAAAATTTGCCTTCCCATTATGAGGTGTTATTTGACTCCTTAAAGTGATTTACAGGGGAATTTTGTTTTGACCTTTGTAAAGGCATTTTTCTAACTTTAATAAAAGTATGTCATCTCTTATGTCAGATTTAAAAAAAAAAAAAAAAAAAGATATTTTATAAACTTTTTAAAATTTCTAATTAAAACCCCAGAATAAGAACAAGTAGAATAAGTTACCAATCAAATGAAATTAACAATTTATTTGTACTACAGAGGTGGCACAGAAGAACACAAAAGTGGCTTGTAGGTGTATTTTCAGATGTTTAAT
>JAHKKF010506893.1:0-12820 GCA_019740295.1 Labeo calbasu
GCGTCGATACCGATCCAGAGTATCGGATCGATGCAACCCTAACTTTTATTTGTGTGCACTCACAATATCAACAAACCATTGTAAAAGGTGCTTTTATAAAATAAAGAAAACAAACATGATGCGCTTTCGGCAACTTTATCCTTGCGACACTGACTCAGAAAACACTAGTTTATTAATAAATAATTCAAAAATCTCCTTGCTATTTCCCACAACACATTTTGTGCCTGTGCTTTGGGGCAAGCTTTAGCCTATTGCATGCACTTGAACTCAGAACTGTTCCAGCTGCGCTGGAGGCGCCCTAGCTGCTGACTGAGACACTAAATGCCTTCCGAGCCGGTCTCGAAAGTAAAAAGCGAAAGTGAAGTCTTGTGTTATTGTGTAATTATGACAATGGGCATATTGTTTCTGACATGAGTTGTACGTGGTAGACCAATCACAACAGACTGGACCATCTGACCAATCAGAGCAGAGTACGCTCACGGAAAGGAAGAGTTTAGAGAGACTGAATCTTTTAACTGCTTCAAACGAATCGTTTAAGAATCGCTGGAAAATTAGTTGATGTTCAATGCATATTTTTGAGAGAACATACATGTAAACCTGTATGAGACCTTAAACCTTAAAAATGGCATAATGTGGCACTTTAATTTTCATTCATGCATCCGGGATACTTCAGTGGATCCATCATTCCTGCAACCCTACGCAGGATGAACTGTTTGGAAAATGTATGAATGGTTAAACTCGTACTTAAAACTCCTATAATCAGTGATAAATGACTGTTGTGATGTTTATGAAAAAAATGACTTGTATACATAAAACAACCGTGCCTTCTTAACCATTATTTAACGCATGAACATGATAAATACACCACGTAACTTTTCTGCTTTATAGCAGACAACTGCTAGAAACTGCTTTTTACAGAGTGTATTTTAAATGTTATGGTGCGCAATACCTGGCTGTGTATTGCATGTACAGTTTAGCAAAAGTAATGAGCCATGGCAGCATGCATAAATTTTACCACCTGTTCTGAAGTGATATTTTTAAATTCCCTATGCTGTTTGCAGTGCCCTTCAGACTCATCATATGCTCCATGTGATTTAAAATCTCATGAGAGTCAAACAGCCTGTGAAGTTGCACAGTTTGGACAGTTGGAGCACACACACAGAATGTGTTGTAAAGTAAAGGTGTGTAGTCACACTCTTGGATATCTACCTTCTTGCAGATTTTAGTCTCAACCCTGCTCTACACACCTGGGTGTGATTTTCATGTGAACCCACAGGTTTTGATTAGCTGCTTCAGGTGAGTTTGATTAGAGCTGGAATTAAACTCTGCAGGATGGTCGATCTCCAGCAGCAGGATTTTTGGCATGTCTGGTATAGTTGGACACTCATTAAAGTACTACCTTTAACACAATGTTCTTTGCTGAACATGCAAAGAGATTCTTCACAAAGGTGATTGTAATGCAGCTCAGATGCTATTCTCACAGTTTCTCAATTAAATCATGACAGCAAACAGGCGGTAATTTCTTTAAGGTCGACTGAGGACCCAGAGCTGGATGCTGAGGGAATATAAATTTGCTATCCAGACCTTTGACCTTTTCTTCTGCCCTGAATGTCACTAGTAAAACTATATATATATATATATATATATATATGGAGACGTATATATAATGGAGACAGTTAGGGTTATGCTGCATGTATTTATATGAAGACTATATTGTCACGGTTGTATCAGATACAGACGAACGAGGACGAAATATATTAAAAAGTCTTTAATAATAATCCACAACAAGGGTAAACAGGAACAGCAGGATGACATACAACAACGTCCAACGACAAACACTGAACTGAATACAACTTATAAAGGGGTGCAAAGGATACAAGGACAGGTGTAAGTAATTAACCAATAAAGACTTAACGAGAAACGGAAAAGGAAAACCATAAAAGGACACAAGGGAGAAACCAACATAAGTCCAACGGGGGTGTGACAAGGGCAAAACCAAAACAGAACGGTGCAAGGGGTCTGACATATATATATGTATATCTCTAAATTCCAGCCTCAGCCCAATCAGAGGTACCAGTACTTACATAGAAACCTATACAAAGTAACAAGAAAGAAATGCTAATTTTAAAGTACAGCAAAATACAAAATACAGCAAAAGAAAAAAAAAATTAATATAACTGTTTTCTATTTGAATATATTTTAAAATGTAATTTATTCTTGTGATCACAGCTAAATTTTCATCATCATTATGCCAGTCTTCAGTGTCACATGATCCTTCAGAATTCATTCTAATATGTTGATTTGCTGTTCAAGAAACATTTTTATTATTAATAATATTTAAAACAGTTGAGTATATTTTTTTCAGGATTTTTTGATGAATAGAAAGATCCAAAGATCAGCATTTATCTGAAATAAAGAGCTTTTGTAACATTATACACTGTATCATTCAAAAGCCTGGAGTCAGTATAATTTATTTTTGGGATAGAGATTATAGAGATTAATACATTTATTTAGCAAGGATGCTTTAAATGGATCAAAAGTGGTTCTTCTGAACTTTCTATTCATCAACGAAACCTGAAAAAATTCTATTGAGCTGTTTTCAACATAATGATAATAAATATTTTTTGAGCAGCAAGTCAGAATATTATAAGTTTTGAAATCACAGGAATAAATTACAATTTAAATATATATTCAATTAGAAAACCTTGGATCAAATAAATCCAGGCTTGGTGAGCAGAAGAGATTTTTTTTTAACATTAAAAACTAGTTCAAAACTGTTCAAAAGTTTGGGGGTCAGTAACTTTTTAAATAAAAATAAATTTATACTTTTATTCAGCAAGGATGCATTAAATTGATTAAAAGTGACAGTAGACATTTATAATGTTACAAAATATTTAATTTTCAAATTAAATTTTTTTTCATCAAAGAAGCGCAAAAAAATCACAGTTTCCACAAAAATATTAAACAGCACAACTGTTTTCAACATCGATAATAATATTAAATGTTTCTATAATGTTTCATAAAATCAGCATATTAGAATGATTTCTGAAGGACCATGTGACACTGAAGACTTAATAGCTGCAACTTTTCTCATTTTCAAAAATTCAGCTTTTCATAAAAAGAATAAGGTGCTTTTTAAAATATATTAATAGAAAACAGTTATTTGAAATTATAATTGTAAAAATATTTCACAACATTACTGTTTTACTATTTCATACTATACTTCCAATAAATTTACGGCCGCATTTTAATCAATGAAAAATTTTCTTATTCTAGACCATGTTTTATGCATGATCTTTCAAAAGTCAGAAGTTGCTTAAATTCCGCATTGCTTACACCTACAAAGTATTTGATCACTAGGCAGGTTTTTCTTTGTCCATTACAGATTTTCAAAGTATACTTGGAGGAGTATTTCTTCAGGTTTACCTTACTCCAGCACTGTAGTCAACAGCATTCCTGGGAAAAATCTTGCTGAGTAGGAGAGTTCTGCACAAAGAGGCGATCAGGTAAATGAGCTACAGACTGGCAGTGTGGGTGTCGCTACTCAACAGATGGAACGTTTGATTGAGAGCCTGCAATTTTTTAGAGAGAAAGGCAATGCGCACAGCCCAGGTAATATTATGAGCCGTTCCATAAAACCACCCATATTGCCGTACAAAAGTGTGCTCAAGCTGATGAAATCACAAGGCTGTTGTTATACATTTTGCTATCTGTTGTCTTCCAGAGGCCATTTGTGAATGATGCATGGCTCTTACGTCACCAAGTGCCATTCAAACTTGAAAGCTCTTTGGTTCTGCACAAGATTACTGCACTTCTTTCCAGGAACACCCACTAGAGAAAAAATTAAAATGAGAAAGGGTAGGTCTTTGAGTCAAAGTGCATGCTTACGCAGAGTCTACATGTATAGACACGTACTGCATAGATTGCACCTAGCTCATTGTTCTTTATTCAAGATATTGCACACGAATCTTATACTTAGAAATATTACACAATTCAAAGTGTACAATTAACCCAAGATGCCCATATTCAAGAACTTGCTGTGCTGTTCTTGTTGCAGTCAATCTCTCTGACCTACAACTGAAAATTGCCACTCACTACCCACTTATAATTACCCGCATATGGATATGCAAATGCATCTCCCGCAATGTGCAAGTGGATTGTTAATGTAGCAAAATACCAGTGCTGATTCACTTGCTTTTGTATAGTACTATACTCTCTTGAAGTGGAAAATGCATTCAGGTATATATAAATCGGTTAGGGAAAGCATGAAAAGTAACACTTTGATTTTTGCTGATCTTTTCAGAAAATGTTCAGCCTACCGGTAATTTTATGACACTAAAATTTCAAATCAAACATCCACAGGTTACAATGCACAGGCCTTAGTCATACTATCGGGCTGTGGTTACATAGAGCAAGTTATACAGACAAGCTGATAAACGACATATAAAAAGCACTTTTTAAATGTAAAATACATTAGCAATTTAAAATCATGCATCATCCATGTATTATTAACAGATTGGGGGGAAAAATCTAATGATGTATGATTTAATTTATTCCAAACCAAAAAATGCATGAGGGAAAAATACACAAGGAAGTAATACACATTTACCTTCACATACCTGGTATGACTACGGTGAGCGCATTGTGCATTAAGTTATTACCATGCATTACAATTATCCCTGCTCTCAACTATTCTGAGGATAACTATTGTTCGCTGATGCCAGTTAATTTATTTGAGCGTTTCCTCGCTGCAATCTACTAAAAGCATTTTTCTTATTAAGTTACTGTATAAACTTTGCTTCAACAATATGACTCTCTGTTTGCTGAACACGGAAATAATAGACATAATAACAGAATGCACTTTTCACCTGAACTATGAACAAATACTGTTTTTGTATCTCCACTGTTGCTTGCCATTTACAGAAAAAGCAAAACCTTCGCCTGATGTAACATCTTCCCTCAGGCTGTCCAGCTGCCAAGCGTTTCTCTGCACTGGATGTTCATCATACTTCTTTTGACGCTCACCGGTAGGTGTTTTTCTCCTGGTTTAAACATGACACACATAAAGTCAATTGAGAATATGTTCTGTTTTAGTAGCTTATTCTCTTTAATAGTTGAAAATTATATTTAACCCTAAAGTGCTGAGTAAATTATTAATTAATCACAGTCTTCTTTGGACTGATTGATTCTTAAAATCCCAGCATTGACATTTTATGATCTTTAAAGGAATAGTTCACCCAAAAATATAACTTATGTCGTTAATTACTTACCCTCATGTCGTTTCAAACCTGTTCATCTTCAGAACACAATTTAAGACATTTTTGATGAAATCCGAGAGCTTTCTGACCGTGCATAGACTGCAATGCAACTGACACGATCAAGGCCCAGAAAGGTAGTAAGGACATCAATAAAATAATCAACGTGACATCAGTGGATCAACTGTAATATTATCAAGCTACGAGAATACTTTTTGTCCACAAAGAAAACAAAAATAATTAAAGCTGCAAGCAGAGTTGAAAGGGCCCGGTCGCACCCGGGCTCACCGCCACCCTGTGGCTTTAGGAAAACAGTGAACGGTGAGCAACATACATTTAAAGTGGTAAATATTGAAGGAATATGTCGAAAGTCATTTATATGTGCCAAACTTCCTGGTGGCGCTATGACTATAACTGAATATTGGCATGAAGACATCTTCAAGCCATGACTCTTTCCAAACATGTGATGTTTGGTGCAGACTGGACATTGCATGTTTAAGTTAGTGTAAAACAAGTCATTTCCTGTTGCCAGCAGGTGGCACTATGATTATAACAGGATATTGGGCTTTAGAAATTGAAGCCTGAAAACGAAAACTCAACATCTTCACAGTTTAACATTGCAAACGCCTGTAGAGTAGACTGACCAAATATAATGTTGATGTCATTAAATCTCTATGAGGAGTTTGTTATAGTGTAAACTATGCCACTTCCTGTTGCCAGCAAGTGGCGCTATGGCTATAACTGAATATGGTCATGGGCATGTGTTAAGGACAGGGCTCTTATCAAACATGTAAATTTTAGTGCAGATCGGACATTGTATCCCTGAATTATAACAACCTCCAAGTTTTTTAGGCCATGTCACAGACAGTTTGTCACGGACATGCCCTTCAATGAAAACTCAAGATCTTCGCAATTTAATGTCACAAAGAGCTTTAGATAATACTGACCAAATTTGGTGCTGATCTGTTTAAATTTCTAGTAGGAGTTTGTTTAAATGCAATGCCAAAAAAATTGCAAAAATGGCACAAAATTTACAGAGAAACTTTAAATTAACAGACTTCCTGTTGGGTTTTAGACTTCGTACCAGGGATTTTTTTGTATGTATTGGTGTGTTACATGTGTCTACCGAATTTCGTACATGTATGTGACACATAGCTTGAGGGGGCGCTTCATTAAAAATATAATAGGTGGCGCTATCAAGCCATTTTGTCACGCCCACTTCTGAAACACATATCAGATGTAAATTTTCACCACTTTTAGCATGTGTGCAAAGTTTCGTGAGTTTTCAAGCATGTTTAGGCTCTCAAAAATGCAATTCATATTGGAGAAGAAGAATCAGAGTAACCGTTGGTGCTCAGGACCTAATGACTTTATTTAACAATTTCTTCTCTTTCGTCAGCAGCACCACACCCATGCATCATGGCACTCTCATGAATGGGTGGCGAAGACTGACACAGAAGAGAAGAAATTGTTGAATAAAGTTATTTTTGTTTTCTTTGCACACAAGTATTCTCGTTGCTTCATAAAATTAAGGATGAACCACTGATGTCACATGGACTATTTCAATGATGTCCTTACTACCTTTCTGGGCCTTGAAAGTGTCAGTTGCGTTGCTGTCTGTGCAGAGTTAGAAAGCTCTCGGGTTTCATCAAAATATCTTAATTTGTGTTCCAAAGAGGAATGAATATCTTACGGGTTTCAAACGACATGTGTCAGGGTTCCAGAGAGAGAGAGAGAGAGAGAGAGAGAGAGAGAGAGAGAGAGAGAGAGAGAGAGAGAGAGAGAGAGAGAGAGAGAGAGAGTGTTGTGGGTTAACTGAATTAAGTATTTATTGATAAACGGAAGAAGAGAAACAAAGAGGGTTCAGTTCAAACATAACATCATGACCTAAAACAAACAAACAAAAACAAAACCGATTAAACTTAGCTTCAGGAATTAAGTAATGCTGGAGGTGGTGGTAATCGGGGTTTTCAGGCTGGAAGACAAGTTGATGAAGATTCAAAAGAGCATTGAGTCCGGTATCTAACGAGTAGATCTGACCACTGACAGAGAAAGTCCTGGGTATTTATAGAGGTGAGCAGTGATTGAGTACAGGTGCCGGTGATCAGAAGGCTGGTGATTGTGAACGAGTGGGTGTGGTGAAGGAATCTGACGGTCCGGGTGTGGTACTGACAACATGAGTAATTAATGACAGAATTTTCATTTTTTGTGTGAAATATCCCTTTAACGGGAAAGTTTCCCATTTTTTCTTACGAAAAATAGCAAATTCCTGACACAAATGACGCTTAAGAGATGCGATTAGTTCAAGTTACTATTGAAGCCAGTTTACGCCACAGAATAAAAAAATAGAAAAGGTAACTGCAACTTTTTAGTTCTTAATTCTGACTTTTTTCTCACATTTTCTGAGAATTGTGAGATACAAATTCTGAATTCTGAGGAAAAAAAAAAGAGGCAGAATTGCGATATGTTAACTTGGAATTGCAAGAAAATAAAGTCAAAATGACAATTGTATTTTGTTCTGCCTATATATTAACATAGAGAGAATTTAATCCATATCAAAGTACCCAAGTCGAATTGGGAAATCCGTATCGATAGCCAGCCCTATTTACCAAAAAATTAACAGTGAATGGGTTAAGTCGTAAGTGCTAGTTTTTGATTTTATTTCCACTGGTCATTCAGTAAAAGCAAATATACTGTAGGCACTTTGTGGTCATTTTAAAATGGTTGGTGGTTAAATAAACATTACTCCAACTTGATGTCTGGTAATTGCATTCAATTACATTAGGAGAAAGTGATCCTTTATGATGCAATATTAAGCACACAAATCGCTCAAGAGCTTGAGGCCATCAGGACCACTCATATAAAAGATTGGGTTGTCTGAAGACCTTTGAAGTCAGTTTGTTTGAGCTAACATGCCAAAAGGCTTACTTGAACATTCTTCAAACATTCCCCAGTGTCAGTACAAAAACCTGACAGCAACTTTGTGTTGGCCTCTAGGTTATATGGGGAAAAGAGCTGTTCTTTATTTTGATTAAGACTTTCATAAGAGAATTCCCTATAGAAAGCAGTTTGCTTTGCCATTCTGTTCTTGGCAACAGTCTTGTGTGCACCTCTTTGTAGATGGTATGTTTTGAAGTCATGTCATTTAAAGAAAGAAAAGAAAGAAAAAAGAAACACTTGTAGTGTAGTAACTTAGAACAGCTCAACATGGATGATGTCTGTGACCTTTAACTGCTTTTTAATTACCAGTCCATCTTATGGACCTAAAGCTTACCAAAATCATCATATAAAAAGATTAAAAGACCAATGGATTAAAAGCACTGGCAACCAAAGAAAAGTTCTAAAAAAAGGTTTCAACAGTCAGCTTTAAAATCAAAAGTGCATAAAACATGCTTTTAGGTGAATTGCAGGGTTCAGTCTACTGGCCCTAGGGAGCAAAACATTGTTCGTTCTAGCAAAATGCCAAAAATGTTCAACATCAACAGCATGAATAATCATGAAATGACACATTTCTTGGAGAAACAATCAAACACTTATCACACCTCACCACATTATATGACAACAAAACACTGCATTTAAAGTTGCTAACAACAGAAGTGCTCTGAACTACTGGGAGTTGAATGTGAGAAACGATTTATGCTTTTGCTGCGTTAATGTTTTGTTTGCTTTGCTTATGCCATTGCATCAAGGTTAAAGACTCTGAAAATAGTGAAAATAATATGTATTTTCGGCTTGATGTAAATTGCTTCTGTATTCATACATTACTCATACATAACACAAAACTGCTAACTATTGAAAGTCATTGAAGAGCAAATGTTTTTACTGTCATCAGATTACAAATTCTGTCATTTATCTGTAGCAAATGCATTAAAAAATCAATTAAGGCAACTGGATCAAACATGTGAAGAGTGTCACTGCTTGTAGAGAGTATTTATCAACTTGTTACCATTTTGGATGCCAGTCATGGGATGGTGGTGTGACTACAAGGTTTGGCCTACTAGCTACATCAGAACACCAAACCAGTTAGAAAACATTCTTGTCTAAAATGGTCTTTTTGACAGGGATGCCAATGGGTAGAAAGTACCACCTGCTGTTAAAATATCCACCATCTCTTGCCAGACTGCTGGCTGAACTAATTAAACTGTCACAAATTTCACTCCACCTAAAATCATTGTATCCTTATTTTATTATTATCCCACCAGAAACCAGGACATAAATGAACCCTTTTGAATTGAATGGCACCGCTGATTAATGTTCCATGCCACAGTCACCATAGTCCAGCTGGCTGTGCTGCAGAAAACCTCACTTAAACTCCCCGTGATGCCCGGCAGCATTAAGTTCATTATCTCTTCAGCCCTCTATAACTGGCACTGTCCCAGCAGACATCTGAGAAGCTTCCTCCTGCCTCTCTGCATGCTCACTAAATAGCCAGCCACGTTATAGTCACGTTGACTGGATGCCCCAAAAGAGGTGGATCGATACTAGGCACCTTTGTCCCACTAAATGTCCTTCGATCAATACAAACCGTTTCATTACAAATGTTTCTGGGCTTGAAGAGATCCGCGGCTCAGGGGAAGTGGTTACGCCGTAATGTGTTGTGGCTCTATTGGATTAATCTCAATGTCACTCAGCATCATTCTATCATGCTATAGAAATTTATTTCTCGTATAATTGAGTCTTGCAGGAATTTGTGGTGCACTAAAAGAGACACGGATACACTCGCTGAAGGAGTTTTGTTTTAAAAACGTGTTTCATATTGTTAGAATGTTCTTTTTTGTTATAATTTTCATATTGTAAGTACACCCTATAAATGCAGTTTTGTGCTTTCACAATGCGTCATCAGTTGGCCATATTGTTGGCACTGAACATAAATGCTACTGAACCGAATGAAACTCGCATATTTTGCTGATTATTGCTGCTGAAAATGATCAATTTTTGTCATGTTTTGGGCTGTACTAATTGGTCGGACTAGGAAAAACATTTGGTGTACTATAGACTGCTAAAAATTATAACCAATTAAGGACAAGAGTGCAAAAAACTGTCTGAGGAAATGCGGCATTTGTGGTTGACCAAACTGAACCAGGATTTCCAGGGCAAGAATCTTGACAACATTCATGTTTGTTCTTATCATTATGCTCTCTTTCCTGCTTACAAAGTCCTTCTCTATATAATTTAGCATATTCAGTAGTACATTAACCATACAGTCAATATGGCCGCGAATCCGGGTAACTGA
Source organism: Labeo calbasu (assembly GCA_019740295.1). Classification (NCBI taxonomy): domain Eukaryota; kingdom Metazoa; phylum Chordata; class Actinopteri; order Cypriniformes; family Cyprinidae; genus Labeo; species Labeo calbasu. The sequence continues at coordinate 10,489 of JAHKKF010506893.1, forward strand.
CCAAATCGTGTCATAAGTGCAAATCGAGTGCTGTAGGTAGTAACAGAGTACTGATATACAGCCATATCTCACGGCTACGAGTGTGATATTGTATTTATACAACAGTTAAACAGCACGAGTGTAAATACATAAGAATTAACAATGGAGTGTTTAATAACCCTCTTTTGTGCAAACTACTTCCTTCCACCACAGATTAATATCTCAGCCCAAGTCTCCGTTACAAATTCGAAAACTTCCAGTCTAGAACTAGTAACAAAGGAACGTTGAGTTGCTTCGTTGAAAGCTCATTGTATTACTGTATTAAAGCTCACTGTATTATACTGATACAGCATTCATTCTTCAGCTCAATTTCATATTCACAATAAAACATTAGTGTCCATTGAGGAATTTAATTAATGCACAGATAATCACAAGTTAATGTATAATTTATGAAGAACTAAACCATTTATTAATGATTACTACAACCATTTATTAATGATTACTACATTTATTAATGATTACTACATCATTTATTAATGATTACTACATCATTTCATTACTACATAATAAAATAAGTTATTAGGGAATTAATACATTATGACGGATTACCTAATAACAATTTATTGATTACTTAATCTATGAATCATATAGAATGTTCATTTTTTGCTGATGAAGTAATTATTAATAAATGGTTTAGTTCTACATGAGTTAAATATTACCTCATGATTATCTCTGCATTAGTTAAGCATGAATTAATGCATATTTGTGCACCCGTATTGTAAAATGTTACTTTGTTGGCTGCATCGTACGAAGTGTTGTTGAAAGAAAAAATATCTTACTTGTTTACGACCCTGTTTCATTCTCTTTTAATATAAAAGTCTTTACTCACTCGTAAAAACAGTCTCCATCGTCGCCACATCGTCTCCAAACAGTCACCATCTAATGGTGGAAATCTTACTGACACAAATGTTTGTAGTGTATCTATACTGTATATTTATAACAAGCAGTGCTTGTCCATGTTTGTCACTAGCTGTCAAGTTCAGGTCGACATTTTTTTTTAGGTTTAATTTAAAAAATGCATTAGATTTTAACCAAGTCCCTAGATGAGCTAAATGAGAATAAGTTTCTAGTCAAACACATCTTATATATACAGTATACAGAGAACCACTAAACTGACAAAAGGGTTTCTTCCCCCTTTAGTCATGTCTTCCCTGCTGAAAAAAAACAGTGGAAACTGTCACATCATTTGTAATGGTTTTACAGGTCATAATGGGAATTGTACTGGTTTTAATGAAAACTGTAACGGTGCCTATTGGTATCTAATGGTAATTGGTCACCTTCTATTGGTGGCTTGTTAAAACCACCAAATCCTGATGGAATATGTCCCAAAACACACTACAGGAAACCTTTTTAAATGGTTTTAATAGTTAAAAGTTGATGGTTCGTAATGTTTGTAATGGTATTTGTAGTGGAAACCATTCAAAGTTCTGTGATGGTTTCTGTTGCTTTTTTCAGCAGGGATATCTCTCCTAAATCACTAAGTGAGCCACAAATGCCACGGGTTCATAGGTTCACAGCTCCCCTCTTTATAACCTTGTACTTGTCTTTCATACCCATGAGGAAAAAAGCAATATAATTTCAGAGCAGTAGGAGCTCATTGGCTTAAAGGAAAAAAGGTAAACTAATTGGAAATTGTTTTGGCATAAGAATAAGGGATGCATCATCTCAGCGTGGCTGCAGTGGTGCTCTCAGCCTCCTGTGGGGAATTCTATTGAGGCTATACATATGAAGAGACAAAAGGATGGAGCGGTTCAGGCTCTCAGATCGTTCTTCATGGTCGCCAGAGAGAATCACATGGCACATAAACACACACAGAGATGAAAGCAATCGAAAGCTGTCATGAAAATGCAGTTTTTGTGGTTCACTTAAGTATGTAGACCTACCTCAGGCAGTGTTGTCAGCATGTAGGTTTCTATGGTTACACAAAGACAAGGTTCTAGGGGTATATTCCGTGATGAATCAAGATGGTCAAAAGGTCAAGTTGAAATCCCAGTGTTTATGTACATGGACATGCTTAATCAAAGATTCTCATTGTCAGCTCTGTGGAGATATATATATATATATATTTACATTTGAGTCTTTTAGCCTTTGAATAATAAATGGTTTAAATATTCCCTCTGGATCTAACCAGCGCAGCATTGCTCATCCACTCTAATGGTTTGTAAGAGGATGCAATAGTTGCTTGGGGAAATGTTTAACTCAGCGATGTCCTGATATCGTCAGTTTATTCTGATGTATTTAGATCATTTGCATACAGATCATATTCCTTTTATTTGTGTTTTGACACTTGTTT
>JAHKKF010506894.1:0-12351 GCA_019740295.1 Labeo calbasu
GCGTCGATACCGATCCAGAGTATCGGATCGATGCAACCCTAACTTTTATTTGTGTGCACTCACAATATCAACAAACCATTGTAAAAGGTGCTTTTATAAAATAAAGAAAACAAACATGATGCGCTTTCGGCAACTTTATCCTTGCGACACTGACTCAGAAAACACTAGTTTATTAATAAATAATTCAAAAATCTCCTTGCTATTTCCCACAACACATTTTGTGCCTGTGCTTTGGGGCAAGCTTTAGCCTATTGCATGCACTTGAACTCAGAACTGTTCCAGCTGCGCTGGAGGCGCCCTAGCTGCTGACTGAGACACTAAATGCCTTCCGAGCCGGTCTCGAAAGTAAAAAGCGAAAGTGAAGTCTTGTGTTATTGTGTAATTATGACAATGGGCATATTGTTTCTGACATGAGTTGTACGTGGTAGACCAATCACAACAGACTGGACCATCTGACCAATCAGAGCAGAGTACGCTCACGGAAAGGAAGAGTTTAGAGAGACTGAATCTTTTAACTGCTTCAAACGAATCGTTTAAGAATCGCTGGAAAATTAGTTGATGTTCAATGCATATTTTTGAGAGAACATACATGTAAACCTGTATGAGACCTTAAACCTTAAAAATGGCATAATGTGGCACTTTAATTTTCATTCATGCATCCGGGATACTTCAGTGGATCCATCATTCCTGCAACCCTACGCAGGATGAACTGTTTGGAAAATGTATGAATGGTTAAACTCGTACTTAAAACTCCTATAATCAGTGATAAATGACTGTTGTGATGTTTATGAAAAAAATGACTTGTATACATAAAACAACCGTGCCTTCTTAACCATTATTTAACGCATGAACATGATAAATACACCACGTAACTTTTCTGCTTTATAGCAGACAACTGCTAGAAACTGCTTTTTACAGAGTGTATTTTAAATGTTATGGTGCGCAATACCTGGCTGTGTATTGCATGTACAGTTTAGCAAAAGTAATGAGCCATGGCAGCATGCATAAATTTTACCACCTGTTCTGAAGTGATATTTTTAAATTCCCTATGCTGTTTGCAGTGCCCTTCAGACTCATCATATGCTCCATGTGATTTAAAATCTCATGAGAGTCAAACAGCCTGTGAAGTTGCACAGTTTGGACAGTTGGAGCACACACACAGAATGTGTTGTAAAGTAAAGGTGTGTAGTCACACTCTTGGATATCTACCTTCTTGCAGATTTTAGTCTCAACCCTGCTCTACACACCTGGGTGTGATTTTCATGTGAACCCACAGGTTTTGATTAGCTGCTTCAGGTGAGTTTGATTAGAGCTGGAATTAAACTCTGCAGGATGGTCGATCTCCAGCAGCAGGATTTTTGGCATGTCTGGTATAGTTGGACACTCATTAAAGTACTACCTTTAACACAATGTTCTTTGCTGAACATGCAAAGAGATTCTTCACAAAGGTGATTGTAATGCAGCTCAGATGCTATTCTCACAGTTTCTCAATTAAATCATGACAGCAAACAGGCGGTAATTTCTTTAAGGTCGACTGAGGACCCAGAGCTGGATGCTGAGGGAATATAAATTTGCTATCCAGACCTTTGACCTTTTCTTCTGCCCTGAATGTCACTAGTAAAACTATATATATATATATATATATATATATGGAGACGTATATATAATGGAGACAGTTAGGGTTATGCTGCATGTATTTATATGAAGACTATATTGTCACGGTTGTATCAGATACAGACGAACGAGGACGAAATATATTAAAAAGTCTTTAATAATAATCCACAACAAGGGTAAACAGGAACAGCAGGATGACATACAACAACGTCCAACGACAAACACTGAACTGAATACAACTTATAAAGGGGTGCAAAGGATACAAGGACAGGTGTAAGTAATTAACCAATAAAGACTTAACGAGAAACGGAAAAGGAAAACCATAAAAGGACACAAGGGAGAAACCAACATAAGTCCAACGGGGGTGTGACAAGGGCAAAACCAAAACAGAACGGTGCAAGGGGTCTGACATATATATATGTATATCTCTAAATTCCAGCCTCAGCCCAATCAGAGGTACCAGTACTTACATAGAAACCTATACAAAGTAACAAGAAAGAAATGCTAATTTTAAAGTACAGCAAAATACAAAATACAGCAAAAGAAAAAAAAAATTAATATAACTGTTTTCTATTTGAATATATTTTAAAATGTAATTTATTCTTGTGATCACAGCTAAATTTTCATCATCATTATGCCAGTCTTCAGTGTCACATGATCCTTCAGAATTCATTCTAATATGTTGATTTGCTGTTCAAGAAACATTTTTATTATTAATAATATTTAAAACAGTTGAGTATATTTTTTTCAGGATTTTTTGATGAATAGAAAGATCCAAAGATCAGCATTTATCTGAAATAAAGAGCTTTTGTAACATTATACACTGTATCATTCAAAAGCCTGGAGTCAGTATAATTTATTTTTGGGATAGAGATTATAGAGATTAATACATTTATTTAGCAAGGATGCTTTAAATGGATCAAAAGTGGTTCTTCTGAACTTTCTATTCATCAACGAAACCTGAAAAAATTCTATTGAGCTGTTTTCAACATAATGATAATAAATATTTTTTGAGCAGCAAGTCAGAATATTATAAGTTTTGAAATCACAGGAATAAATTACAATTTAAATATATATTCAATTAGAAAACCTTGGATCAAATAAATCCAGGCTTGGTGAGCAGAAGAGATTTTTTTTTAACATTAAAAACTAGTTCAAAACTGTTCAAAAGTTTGGGGGTCAGTAACTTTTTAAATAAAAATAAATTTATACTTTTATTCAGCAAGGATGCATTAAATTGATTAAAAGTGACAGTAGACATTTATAATGTTACAAAATATTTAATTTTCAAATTAAATTTTTTTTCATCAAAGAAGCGCAAAAAAATCACAGTTTCCACAAAAATATTAAACAGCACAACTGTTTTCAACATCGATAATAATATTAAATGTTTCTATAATGTTTCATAAAATCAGCATATTAGAATGATTTCTGAAGGACCATGTGACACTGAAGACTTAATAGCTGCAACTTTTCTCATTTTCAAAAATTCAGCTTTTCATAAAAAGAATAAGGTGCTTTTTAAAATATATTAATAGAAAACAGTTATTTGAAATTATAATTGTAAAAATATTTCACAACATTACTGTTTTACTATTTCATACTATACTTCCAATAAATTTACGGCCGCATTTTAATCAATGAAAAATTTTCTTATTCTAGACCATGTTTTATGCATGATCTTTCAAAAGTCAGAAGTTGCTTAAATTCCGCATTGCTTACACCTACAAAGTATTTGATCACTAGGCAGGTTTTTCTTTGTCCATTACAGATTTTCAAAGTATACTTGGAGGAGTATTTCTTCAGGTTTACCTTACTCCAGCACTGTAGTCAACAGCATTCCTGGGAAAAATCTTGCTGAGTAGGAGAGTTCTGCACAAAGAGGCGATCAGGTAAATGAGCTACAGACTGGCAGTGTGGGTGTCGCTACTCAACAGATGGAACGTTTGATTGAGAGCCTGCAATTTTTTAGAGAGAAAGGCAATGCGCACAGCCCAGGTAATATTATGAGCCGTTCCATAAAACCACCCATATTGCCGTACAAAAGTGTGCTCAAGCTGATGAAATCACAAGGCTGTTGTTATACATTTTGCTATCTGTTGTCTTCCAGAGGCCATTTGTGAATGATGCATGGCTCTTACGTCACCAAGTGCCATTCAAACTTGAAAGCTCTTTGGTTCTGCACAAGATTACTGCACTTCTTTCCAGGAACACCCACTAGAGAAAAAATTAAAATGAGAAAGGGTAGGTCTTTGAGTCAAAGTGCATGCTTACGCAGAGTCTACATGTATAGACACGTACTGCATAGATTGCACCTAGCTCATTGTTCTTTATTCAAGATATTGCACACGAATCTTATACTTAGAAATATTACACAATTCAAAGTGTACAATTAACCCAAGATGCCCATATTCAAGAACTTGCTGTGCTGTTCTTGTTGCAGTCAATCTCTCTGACCTACAACTGAAAATTGCCACTCACTACCCACTTATAATTACCCGCATATGGATATGCAAATGCATCTCCCGCAATGTGCAAGTGGATTGTTAATGTAGCAAAATACCAGTGCTGATTCACTTGCTTTTGTATAGTACTATACTCTCTTGAAGTGGAAAATGCATTCAGGTATATATAAATCGGTTAGGGAAAGCATGAAAAGTAACACTTTGATTTTTGCTGATCTTTTCAGAAAATGTTCAGCCTACCGGTAATTTTATGACACTAAAATTTCAAATCAAACATCCACAGGTTACAATGCACAGGCCTTAGTCATACTATCGGGCTGTGGTTACATAGAGCAAGTTATACAGACAAGCTGATAAACGACATATAAAAAGCACTTTTTAAATGTAAAATACATTAGCAATTTAAAATCATGCATCATCCATGTATTATTAACAGATTGGGGGGAAAAATCTAATGATGTATGATTTAATTTATTCCAAACCAAAAAATGCATGAGGGAAAAATACACAAGGAAGTAATACACATTTACCTTCACATACCTGGTATGACTACGGTGAGCGCATTGTGCATTAAGTTATTACCATGCATTACAATTATCCCTGCTCTCAACTATTCTGAGGATAACTATTGTTCGCTGATGCCAGTTAATTTATTTGAGCGTTTCCTCGCTGCAATCTACTAAAAGCATTTTTCTTATTAAGTTACTGTATAAACTTTGCTTCAACAATATGACTCTCTGTTTGCTGAACACGGAAATAATAGACATAATAACAGAATGCACTTTTCACCTGAACTATGAACAAATACTGTTTTTGTATCTCCACTGTTGCTTGCCATTTACAGAAAAAGCAAAACCTTCGCCTGATGTAACATCTTCCCTCAGGCTGTCCAGCTGCCAAGCGTTTCTCTGCACTGGATGTTCATCATACTTCTTTTGACGCTCACCGGTAGGTGTTTTTCTCCTGGTTTAAACATGACACACATAAAGTCAATTGAGAATATGTTCTGTTTTAGTAGCTTATTCTCTTTAATAGTTGAAAATTATATTTAACCCTAAAGTGCTGAGTAAATTATTAATTAATCACAGTCTTCTTTGGACTGATTGATTCTTAAAATCCCAGCATTGACATTTTATGATCTTTAAAGGAATAGTTCACCCAAAAATATAACTTATGTCGTTAATTACTTACCCTCATGTCGTTTCAAACCTGTTCATCTTCAGAACACAATTTAAGACATTTTTGATGAAATCCGAGAGCTTTCTGACCGTGCATAGACTGCAATGCAACTGACACGATCAAGGCCCAGAAAGGTAGTAAGGACATCAATAAAATAATCAACGTGACATCAGTGGATCAACTGTAATATTATCAAGCTACGAGAATACTTTTTGTCCACAAAGAAAACAAAAATAATTAAAGCTGCAAGCAGAGTTGAAAGGGCCCGGTCGCACCCGGGCTCACCGCCACCCTGTGGCTTTAGGAAAACAGTGAACGGTGAGCAACATACATTTAAAGTGGTAAATATTGAAGGAATATGTCGAAAGTCATTTATATGTGCCAAACTTCCTGGTGGCGCTATGACTATAACTGAATATTGGCATGAAGACATCTTCAAGCCATGACTCTTTCCAAACATGTGATGTTTGGTGCAGACTGGACATTGCATGTTTAAGTTAGTGTAAAACAAGTCATTTCCTGTTGCCAGCAGGTGGCACTATGATTATAACAGGATATTGGGCTTTAGAAATTGAAGCCTGAAAACGAAAACTCAACATCTTCACAGTTTAACATTGCAAACGCCTGTAGAGTAGACTGACCAAATATAATGTTGATGTCATTAAATCTCTATGAGGAGTTTGTTATAGTGTAAACTATGCCACTTCCTGTTGCCAGCAAGTGGCGCTATGGCTATAACTGAATATGGTCATGGGCATGTGTTAAGGACAGGGCTCTTATCAAACATGTAAATTTTAGTGCAGATTTATAACAACCTCCTTTTTCATGGTGAAACATCGAAGTTTGTCAGGCCACGTCACAGACAGTTTTTCACGGACACGCCCTTCAACGAAAACTCAAGATCTTCGCAATTTAATGTCACGAAGAGCTTAAGATAATACTGACCAAATTTGGTGCTGATCTATTTAAATGACTAGTAGGAGTTTGTTTAAATGCAATGCCAAAAATTGCAAAAATGGCACAAAATTTGCAGAGAAACTTTAAATTAACAGACTTCCTGTTGGGTTTTAGACTTCGTACCAGAGACTTTTTTGTATGTATTGGTGTGTTACATGTGTCTACCGAATTTCGTACATGTATGTGACACATAGCTTGAGGGGGCGCTTCGTTGAAATTTTATAGGTGGCCATTTTGTCACGCCCACTTCTGAAACACATATCAGATGTAAATTTTCACCACTTTTGGCATGTGTGCAAAGTTTCGTGAGTTTTCAAGCATGTTTAGGCTCTCAAAAATGCAATTCATGCTCTGATTCTTCTTGGAGAAGAAGAAGAATCAGAGCAACCGTTGGTGCTCAGTACCTAATGACTTTATTAAACAATTTCTTTTTTTTCGTCAGCAGCACCACACCCATGCGTCATGGCACTCTCATGAATGCGTGGCGACGACTGACACAGAAGAGAAGAAATTGTTGAATAAAGTTATTTTTGTTTTCTTTGCACACAAATATTCTCGTTGCTTCATAAAATTAAGGTTGAACCACTGATGTCACATGGACTATTTCAATGATGTCCTTACTACCTTTCTGGGCCTTGAAAGTGTCAGTTGCGTTGCTGTCTGTGCAGGGTCAGAAAGCTCTCGGGTTTCATCAAAATATCTTAATTTGTGTTCCAAAGATGAATGAATGTCTTACGGGTTTCAAACGACATGAGTAATTAATGACAGAATTTTCATTTTTGTCTGAAAAATCCCTTTAACAGGATAGTTTCCCATTTTTTCTTATGACAAATAGCAAATTCCTGACACAAATGATGCTTAAGAGATGCGATTAGTTCAAGTTACTATTGAAGCCAGTTTACGCTACAGAATAAAAAAATAGAAAAGGTAACTGCAACTTTTTAGCTCTTAATTCTGACCTTTTTTTTCACATTTCTGAGAATTGTGAGATACAAATTCTGAATTCTGAGGAAAAAAAAGAGGCAGAATTGCAATATGTTAACTTGGAATTGCAAGAAAATAAAGTCAAAATGACAATTGTATTTTGTTCTGCCTATATATTAACATAGAGAGAATTTAATCCATATCAAAGTACCCAAGTCGAATTGGGAAATCCGTATCGATAGCCAGCCCTATTTACCAAAAAATTAACAGTGAATGGGTTAAGTCGTAAGTGCTAGTTTTTGATTTTATTTCCACTGGTCATTCAGTAAAAGCAAATATACTGTAGGCACTTTGTGGTCATTTTAAAATGGTTGGTGGTTAAATAAACATTACTCCAACTTGATGTCTGGTAATTGCATTCAATTACATTAGGAGAAAGTGATCCTTTATGATGCAATATTAAGCACACAAATCGCTCAAGAGCTTGAGGCCATCAGGACCACTCATATAAAAGATTGGGTTGTCTGAAGACCTTTGAAGTCAGTTTGTTTGAGCTAACATGCCAAAAGGCTTACTTGAACATTCTTCAAACATTCCCCAGTGTCAGTACAAAAACCTGACAGCAACTTTGTGTTGGCCTCTAGGTTATATGGGGAAAAGAGCTGTTCTTTATTTTGATTAAGACTTTCATAAGAGAATTCCCTATAGAAAGCAGTTTGCTTTGCCATTCTGTTCTTGGCAACAGTCTTGTGTGCACCTCTTTGTAGATGGTATGTTTTGAAGTCATGTCATTTAAAGAAAGAAAAGAAAGAAAAAAGAAACACTTGTAGTGTAGTAACTTAGAACAGCTCAACATGGATGATGTCTGTGACCTTTAACTGCTTTTTAATTACCAGTCCATCTTATGGACCTAAAGCTTACCAAAATCATCATATAAAAAGATTAAAAGACCAATGGATTAAAAGCACTGGCAACCAAAGAAAAGTTCTAAAAAAAGGTTTCAACAGTCAGCTTTAAAATCAAAAGTGCATAAAACATGCTTTTAGGTGAATTGCAGGGTTCAGTCTACTGGCCCTAGGGAGCAAAACATTGTTCGTTCTAGCAAAATGCCAAAAATGTTCAACATCAACAGCATGAATAATCATGAAATGACACATTTCTTGGAGAAACAATCAAACACTTATCACACCTCACCACATTATATGACAACAAAACACTGCATTTAAAGTTGCTAACAACAGAAGTGCTCTGAACTACTGGGAGTTGAATGTGAGAAACGATTTATGCTTTTGCTGCGTTAATGTTTTGTTTGCTTTGCTTATGCCATTGCATCAAGGTTAAAGACTCTGAAAATAGTGAAAATAATATGTATTTTCGGCTTGATGTAAATTGCTTCTGTATTCATACATTACTCATACATAACACAAAACTGCTAACTATTGAAAGTCATTGAAGAGCAAATGTTTTTACTGTCATCAGATTACAAATTCTGTCATTTATCTGTAGCAAATGCATTAAAAAATCAATTAAGGCAACTGGATCAAACATGTGAAGAGTGTCACTGCTTGTAGAGAGTATTTATCAACTTGTTACCATTTTGGATGCCAGTCATGGGATGGTGGTGTGACTACAAGGTTTGGCCTACTAGCTACATCAGAACACCAAACCAGTTAGAAAACATTCTTGTCTAAAATGGTCTTTTTGACAGGGATGCCAATGGGTAGAAAGTACCACCTGCTGTTAAAATATCCACCATCTCTTGCCAGACTGCTGGCTGAACTAATTAAACTGTCACAAATTTCACTCCACCTAAAATCATTGTATCCTTATTTTATTATTATCCCACCAGAAACCAGGACATAAATGAACCCTTTTGAATTGAATGGCACCGCTGATTAATGTTCCATGCCACAGTCACCATAGTCCAGCTGGCTGTGCTGCAGAAAACCTCACTTAAACTCCCCGTGATGCCCGGCAGCATTAAGTTCATTATCTCTTCAGCCCTCTATAACTGGCACTGTCCCAGCAGACATCTGAGAAGCTTCCTCCTGCCTCTCTGCATGCTCACTAAATAGCCAGCCACGTTATAGTCACGTTGACTGGATGCCCCAAAAGAGGTGGATCGATACTAGGCACCTTTGTCCCACTAAATGTCCTTCGATCAATACAAACCGTTTCATTACAAATGTTTCTGGGCTTGAAGAGATCCGCGGCTCAGGGGAAGTGGTTACGCCGTAATGTGTTGTGGCTCTATTGGATTAATCTCAATGTCACTCAGCATCATTCTATCATGCTATAGAAATTTATTTCTCGTATAATTGAGTCTTGCAGGAATTTGTGGTGCACTAAAAGAGACACGGATACACTCGCTGAAGGAGTTTTGTTTTAAAAACGTGTTTCATATTGTTAGAATGTTCTTTTTTGTTATAATTTTCATATTGTAAGTACACCCTATAAATGCAGTTTTGTGCTTTCACAATGCGTCATCAGTTGGCCATATTGTTGGCACTGAACATAAATGCTACTGAACCGAATGAAACTCGCATATTTTGCTGATTATTGCTGCTGAAAATGATCAATTTTTGTCATGTTTTGGGCTGTACTAATTGGTCGGACTAGGAAAAACATTTGGTGTACTATAGACTGCTAAAAATTATAACCAATTAAGGACAAGAGTGCAAAAAACTGTCTGAGGAAATGCGGCATTTGTGGTTGACCAAACTGAACCAGGATTTCCAGGGCAAGAATCTTGACAACATTCATGTTTGTTCTTATCATTATGCTCTCTTTCCTGCTTACAAAGTCCTTCTCTATATAATTTAGCATATTCAGTAGTACATTAACCATACAGTCAATATGGCCGCGAATCCGGGTAACTGACCAAATCGTGTCATAAGTGCAAATCGAGTGCTGTAGGTAGTAACAGAGTACTGATATACAGCCATATCTCACGGCTACGAGTGTGATATTGTATTTATACAACAGTTAAACAGCACGAGTGTAAATACATAAGAATTAACAATGGAGTGTTTAATAACCCTCTTTTGTGCAAACTACTTCCTTCCACCACAGATTAATATCTCAGCCCAAGTCTCCGTTACAAATTCGAAAACTTCCAGTCTAGAACTAGTAACAAAGGAACGTTGAGTTGCTTCGTTGAAAGCTCATTGTATTACTGTATTAAAGCTCACTGTATTATACTGATACAGCATTCATTCTTCAGCTCAATTTCATATTCACAATAAAACATTAGTGTCCATTGAGGAATTTAATTAATGCACAGATAATCACAAGTTAATGTATAATTTATGAAGAACTAAACCATTTATTAATGATTACTACAACCATTTATTAATGATTACTACATTTATTAATGATTACTACATCATTTATTAATGATTACTACATCATTTCATTACTACATAATAAAATAAGTTATTAGGGAATTAATACATTATGACGGATTACCTAATAACAATTTATTGATTACTTAATCTATGAATCATATAGAATGTTCATTTTTTGCTGATGAAGTAATTATTAATAAATGGTTTAGTTCTACATGAGTTAAATATTACCTCATGATTATCTCTGCATTAGTTAAGCATGAATTAATGCATATTTGTGCACCCGTATTGTAAAATGTTACTTTGTTGGCTGCATCGTACGAAGTGTTGTTGAAAGAAAAAATATCTTACTTGTTTACGACCCTGTTTCATTCTCTTTTAATATAAAAGTCTTTACTCACTCGTAAAAACAGTCTCCATCGTCGCCACATCGTCTCCAAACAGTCACCATCTAATGGTGGAAATCTTACTGACACAAATGTTTGTAGTGTATCTATACTGTATATTTATAACAAGCAGTGCTTGTCCATGTTTGTCACTAGCTGTCAAGTTCAGGTCGACATTTTTTTTTAGGTTTAATTTAAAAAATGCATTAGATTTTAACCAAGTCCCTAGATGAGCTAAATGAGAATAAGTTTCTAGTCAAACACATCTTATATATACAGTATACAGAGAACCACTAAACTGACAAAAGGGTTTCTTCCCCCTTTAGTCATGTCTTCCCTGCTGAAAAAAAACAGTGGAAACTGTCACATCATTTGTAATGGTTTTACAGGTCATAATGGGAATTGTACTGGTTTTAATGAAAACTGTAACGGTGCCTATTGGTATCTAATGGTAATTGGTCACCTTCTATTGGTGGCTTGTTAAAACCACCAAATCCTGATGGAATATGTCCCAAAACACACTACAGGAAACCTTTTTAAATGGTTTTAATAGTTAAAAGTTGATGGTTCGTAATGTTTGTAATGGTATTTGTAGTGGAAACCATTCAAAGTTCTGTGATGGTTTCTGTTGCTTTTTTCAGCAGGGATATCTCTCCTAAATCACTAAGTGAGCCACAAATGCCACGGGTTCATAGGTTCACAGCTCCCCTCTTTATAACCTTGTACTTGTCTTTCATACCCATGAGGAAAAAAGCAATATAATTTCAGAGCAGTAGGAGCTCATTGGCTTAAAGGAAAAAAGGTAAACTAATTGGAAATTGTTTTGGCATAAGAATAAGGGATGCATCATCTCAGCGTGGCTGCAGTGGTGCTCTCAGCCTCCTGTGGGGAATTCTATTGAGGCTATACATATGAAGAGACAAAAGGATGGAGCGGTTCAGGCTCTCAGATCGTTCTTCATGGTCGCCAGAGAGAATCACATGGCACATAAACACACACAGAGATGAAAGCAATCGAAAGCTGTCATGAAAATGCAGTTTTTGTGGTTCACTTAAGTATGTAGACCTACCTCAGGCAGTGTTGTCAGCATGTAGGTTTCTATGGTTACACAAAGACAAGGTTCTAGGGGTATATTCCGTGATGAATCAAGATGGTCAAAAGGTCAAGTTGAAATCCCAGTGTTTATGTACATGGACATGCTTAATCAAAGATTCTCATTGTCAGCTCTGTGGAGATATATATATATATATATTTACATTTGAGTCTTTTAGCCTTTGAATAATAAATGGTTTAAATATTCCCTCTGGATCTAACCAGCGCAGCATTGCTCATCCACTCTAATGGTTTGTAAGAGGATGCAATAGTTGCTTGGGGAAATGTTTAACTCAGCGATGTCCTGATATCGTCAGTTTATTCTGATGTATTTAGATCATTTGCATACAGATCATATTCCTTTTATTTGTGTTTTGACACTTGTTT
>JAHKKF010506906.1:0-15393 GCA_019740295.1 Labeo calbasu
CAGCAGTGGAGGACAGTGAGAGGATCTTTACTGAGCTCATCCGCTCTATTGAGAGAAGCCGCTCTGAGCTGATACGGCTGATCAGAGATCAGGAAAAGCGAGCGGTAAGTCGAGCTGAAGGACGACTGGGGCGACTGGAGCAGGAGATCAATGATCTGAGGAGGAGAGACGCTGAACTGGAGCAGCTTTCACACACACAGGATCACATCCAGTTCCTGCAGGTAACAGAGATCTTAAAGAACAGGATAATAGTGGACTTGAGCCACATCCTGCTGTGACAAGAGACTTACAGAGAAGCATTTCGTGAGAGCAGAATGAGACAAAACTTCACTAACATTTCACCTTCTTAACTAATATTTTTTTTCTAATTTGAAACCAAACAAAACCTGACCGGGTTTGAAAGGTCCTTGTTAATTTTTTTAGTGTCACTAACAGCTTTAAAGGTATAAATAATGGTCTATACTCATACCTTTTGAGTTACTTTTTCTGAGCAAATCTATACAATAGAATAAATACAGTGGGATACAATGGGACTCCACTGATGTGCTTGAGCTGTTAGATCATGGATGGGCAAGTTCAAACACGACCAATTCTCACAACCAATTCCACATCACTTGAAGGCTTTAGGCAGGTGTGTTTGACAGTGCTGGTGAGTAGCTAGCTACAACTAACGTAACTACATTTTTCAGTAGCGTGACAGTAGCTCAGCTGCTTTTAAAACAGTGTAGCTTTTCCAGTAGTTAACTACTTTTTCCAGCAAGCGCTGTAGCCCGACCAAAAGCTACATTCCGTTTTGCGCTCCGACAAGTCACAAGCCTGTAGTGTATTGAAACAGTCAGTTTAAGATTATATATATATATATATATATATATATATATATATATATATTACTGTGTGTATCGGGTAGTTTACAAAATCCATCGATTGGGACAAGTTTTGTAATTTAAATGACTTGGAAAAAATGTGTCCCAATCAACCCAAATTCACCCTACTCTTTTAAATTATAATTGCTTTACAATATGTTGTTTTAAACCCTAAGTATCTTGCTTATAACTTTATTATATTTTACTTATAACTTCATTATAATACTTTATTAACAATTATGCAGTTATTTGTAATGTTAATTGTAAAATAAATAAATAAAATAATAAAAAAAAATTAAAAGTAGTTTCAATGTAGCTAGCTACTTTTTGATGGTAACTTGTAGGGTAGCGAGCTACTTCTTTAGAAGGGAAGCTTGAATGTAGCTTAACTACTTTAATTTACGAGTAGCTTGTAGTACAGTTACAGTTTTAGAGTAGCTTTCCCGACACTGGTGTTTGATTTGGGTTGGAGCTAAACTCTGTAGGACAGCGGCCTTCCAGGACCGAAGTTGCCCATCCATGTATTAAGTGGACATTTATGTTCTTAGCAGATGTTTTATCATCCAAACTATTTCCTAGAAAATTCATATGTAGTGGCAAATACTAGAATCTGTAGCTTTAATGTAATTGAATGAATATGAGAAGAATGAAGCTGATGTTGGTGCAGGTTATTGGGTGAAGTGTTGAGCTGATGAGTCTTGATTTCTGTTTTCTGTAGAGTTTCCAGTCTCTCTCAGCACCGCCTGAACCTACAGATGAAAATGATGATCCCTTTAGTTCTCTCTTCTCTGTTGATGACCTGAGAGAATCTGTCCTTCAGCTGAGAGACAAACTGGAGAATTTCTGCAAAAAGAAGCTCAAGAAGATCTCAGACGGAGGTAAAGTCCTGGAGATTTATCTGCTCTCAGAAATGAGTCCTCCATCATCTCATCACGTTAATAATATAAGAAATATCTTGACATAACAAATAATTCGTATTTATTATACTGTTTTCTTATTATCAGTTTCATATAATTTTTAATTCTTATACATTTTTAACATCTTTATATTTTTTACATATATAATGTCAACATAGTGATATGTATTAAGATATATTTGGAAAGGAATAAGAAAGTAACAGTTTGCTACGTGGCACCTCATATAAATTTAAGACTTTTTAAGGACCCGCAGGAACACTGAATGCTTCACAGCTTTTGCATATTACATACCCAGAATTTGATTCATCCTCATTGACCACTTCGCTAAAATGTTCCAACACAGTACTTTTTTCCCCCCTTCCTTTTGTTTTGTTTTTAACTTTCCTTTTTTAATTCTCTCTTCGGTCCTTCTGCAAACTTGCATATTTTAAGTGAGAGTCTGCAAATGAATGCCTGTCTGCCTGATGAAAAAAAAAAAAAGCATTTAAAACACGTTCATATTTTAGACAATGTAGTTAATATTTGCAAAATTAATGGTTTATCTTATCCACCCGTGTCCCACCTGCAATAGAGTGTTTTCACGTTACGTCATCAATCTGGAAGTCGGCCATTGCGGCGGCACTGAACCAAGCGGAACTCGCGTATAAGCTTGGCGAAAAAACGAAGTAATTCATTATGTCAGCATAAGAGATAGAATGAAGAACTATCAGGTCATCAGTCCGCGACAACTGGGGCAGATCGTACGGATGTTTACCACCTATTACAGGGCTGGACAATATGGACTGCCCTGTGGCCCGTGCAAGTTGTACATTCACTGCACTGCATTCGTGTTCCAAAATGTAATTTGTGTGGAAATATTACGCTATTATTATATTTAGTCTGTAAAAGGCCGTTAACAGCTGAAGACGGACATAAAAGGAGAAAATACTGTAGCAGACAGATTACTCTCACTGTTCACGATGCACAAAATATTGGAAGAAACCTATAATAATGAAACGGGGGTAGGAGTTTTTATGAATGTGTCTCTGAGGGGAACTGTCTGTTTTCAGAAAAGTTCACATGGCATTTCCTTTTCATCTAGGATCTGTATAACGCCTGGTATAAAGCAGCGTAGCGGAGCTTTGTGTACAGCAGTAACCAAGGAAACACTATCGCCGCTTAGCGTTGAGCCCTGTATTAACTTTAGTTTGTCAAAATAAAACGACCTTTCCTGCTTACTAAGTCCTTCTCTATATAATTTGGCAGCTTCCACACATTTTCTGTGCTTTAGACAACATAAATTAGTAGAACAACATCTTCAGTGGTACACTAACCATGCAATCAGTGCTTCTGTTTACATATGAGTATCGCCGCAATTGCCGCGCATCCGGGTAACTGACCAGAACGTGACGTCGGTGCAAACCCTCTATTAATTCATTTTTATTAATCATGGATATAACTGCAGTCCACACATTACTAATGTATATACCACACACACAAACACACAAACGTAACCTCTTAAGCTCTGCACCCCGCGGACCCACCGGTAAATATGGTATCATTTGAAAGCTTAGAACCTCAGCTTTCTTATCCATCCCATCACTTTTTCATTTATGTTACGAAGAAATATCATAATATGGTCTGAATCTAATCTGGTTTTAACAAGCTCATAAAAAGGTTTTGGATTTAACTAAAATCTGCAGAAACCTTGAAAATGGAGGGAAAAAAAGATAACTACTTTTGTATACAAGACCTGTTTAAAACATTCCTTTTATTTGTCTCAGTTGCTACTACTACAGGTCCCTCTGTGTGTAGCAATGCAGCTCCTTCTACAGCAAAGGTAAAACCTATAGAGGACCTCAAATTCTCTGCCCCCGTGGCTCCTCCTGCCAAATTGTTTTCTTCTGGACTTTCTGGACATTCTGCCAAGAACACCGTCAGCAGTGACGTCAGCTCGAATAGCTTCACATCTGGATCTCAAAAACCAGTTTCTGTTAGGTTTGAATTGAAGGATGCTGCTGTGACATTTGCTGCCGATGGAGCTCAGGCTGAGAAGAAAACAATTCAGGCAGATGCACCACAACATGAGAAACTGTCTGCAGCTCCAGTGGTCCCATCTGACACTGCCCACTGCAGCATTGAAAAAAGTAATGCAACATCACACGGAGGGATACTTTTGGCTAAAACAATCTGCCAACCTGCTGTGACAGCATTTGAAGCCAATATCAATCCAGGCACTGCTTTTCAGTTTAGTACAAGACATGATAAAGCATCATTGAAAAACTTTAAGACCGAGATGTCTACACCTGAAGCTAAAAAAAAGTCTCTAAGCAGTTCAAAGTTGTCAATTTCTGTGCCAGTGCCCGTTGGTGTATTTAACTCTGGTATTGCAAAATCTGAGGCAAGAGCATCAGACAAACAGTCACAAAATGTATCTACATCAAACCTCAAAAATGTTGCTGAACTTCACAGAGAAGAAGAAAAAGAGGCATCCCCAAGTTCCTCAGATCAGTCTGTAGATGCTTGTGGTCACGATAATAAACCCCTCAATACTGGTAAGCTTAAATCCTTTAGTTTCGCCATTCCCTTTGTATTAAGTCAATATCTCAGGCTTGTTTGATTCTTAACTAGAAAAGCAACATCAATTTAAATGTAACAAAAGCAAAGCTCAACTGCATCTTGCCATTTTGATTTCTGATTTCACATCTCATAATTAGTGTCCTGTTACAGTAGTTATGGCTGACTTGATTTCTGTATTCTGGCATATTTCTGAACAACACACAAACAGCTTTATGAATGTGAAAAACTATAGGGCAGGACTTGTCTTTATCCATTAATACAAACACAGTATATAAATTCAAGCCAGGCAGTGATAACTGTCACAATTGGATGTTTCGGTGAACTGTTAATCATATGCAAGAATTCTCCAGTCATTTAGTACACTTAAACTGCTTAAAGCTCATGCTCATTAGCATACGTTTTTGATTGCCATGCATATCCAGAAGCTTCTAACTAAATAAAACAGTCTGTGTCATTACGAGAAATGATTAACTTCAGATATACACCAGTGTGTTTTCACTCTGTTGCACAGATAAAGATTCTGAAAGTGCAGTGAGGAATCTAAAGGGAAAGTCGAATGTGGATGGAGCTGATGAAGCATCTGATCATGGTAGGTTGCTCTTGCGATATGCATTACTGAGATTAATTTAGGTCTCAGTGCTAGACAGTGAGGTCTGGCCATTGGCTGGGACAGCTGACTAAACTATCAGTAGCCCGGTCGGGTTTAGCATTTGCACATGTTTTTCAGTCTTGCCATTTTAAACATTCAAGCACAGGCATAGCTTGAGCTCCAAGGGTCAAACCTACAAACTTACATTCTAACCACGTCCCAAATGATGCACTGTACACTATGCACTTACACACTATGTACTTATGCACTCAACCATGTAGTGTATGAATTATATAAGGTTATTTTGTCATTCATAAACAGAGTCTGATAGCCCCTCCCCCTTCGCTATGTTAACAAACCGTTATAGAATAATGCACAAGTATGTGATTTGGGATGCACCTTGTGTCTATTCTATTTTTGCTGTGCTAACCTTAGCAATAAGCAAGTTGGAAAAAATGGAGAACTGTCTAAAATGTAAGCATACTTATTAGAACGCAAATTACATGGGTCAAAAATGACACAAACCAGTCACTTTTTATTTTATTTTATTTTTTTATTTTATTTTATTCTTATGGCAAGGCAGTCAAAGTTTTATGAGAGCAGTTATTGTATATGTATGTATGTATAGAGAGAGAGAGAGAGAGAGAGAGAGAGAGTTCAAATGGTTGAACCATAACCAACCATTGCCATAACCATTGCCATTTGTAACTATAGTAGTACTGGATGTTGCATTTTCTTCCCTCTACATTGAAAAACCAGAACAGCACAGAAACCATATATCAGCCCAACTGTGAGAGCTAATCTTTCAACATATGATTGTCTGTAGGCCCTATTCGGACAGGACAGGATAAAAAGTACAATGACAGGATAAAAAGCGTGATGAGTAAGGATCAGGGTCAGAGTAAAGTACAGGGACACTCAAACAAGCTGCCTGCTGGATGTTGTTTAGTGTGTGATGTGTGTTTGCTCTGCTCCAGCAGGTCTTTCTTTTGGATTTGCATCTGCAAATTTGCTAACATTTGCAGGCTTGACAAAGAGTTCAGAGGAATTTGCATTTGCCAAACAAGGTGAGTGCCTAATAATTATCCTTTGATAATAAATTGTGTTTTTACTGCATACAGTAAATGCAGTTAATGTTGCCTAAAACACAAAGGTCAATTTTATGTGTATTCTGGTATCTAATTTAATCTTTGTTTGACTTTGGAAAATTATGTCCTTAAGCAGATCATATGGTCTTTTAGGGTTGTTTTTAAAGACCTACACAATTCATCATTCAATTTTCATGGCCTAAAAAAATTGAATGATGAACAGTTTCCATAAGGACTCATTCATTTCTGCATTTCATAATAATGCATTTTCCCGATGTCATGCTAGTGCTCGGGCCTGTTGTCTAAAGTCTGTGAACAAGCTCAAACTTTTCAAACATCTTGTGTTATAAGCTATTCATAATGTTTTTTGCATGTATCTGACTTCATTGGAAGTATTAATATGAATTAGTATTATAAAAGTGCTAGTATATGTTAGCATACTGCTGCTGTCAGTATTAATGTTGGTGGTGTGATGTTTCCAGCTCCTTTTTTTCCTTTTCTTTCTGCAGATGCTAATTTTACATGGTCAAATGCCGGAGCAAGAGTTTTTGGAAGTGCAGCAACACAAAATGAAGAAAAGGAGAAGGGCAGTGATGATGAGGCGGCCCAGAATGACGAAATCCACTTTGAGCCGATTGTGTCCCTGCCCGAGGTGAGCGTTTTTTGTAATGCTGTTAGCTGTGCTCTTCATGTCTACAGGGAAGTGTGACGTGTGTTGACGGGGCTCCTGCAGGTGGAGGTGATGTCCGGTGAAGAGGACGAAGAGATCCTGTTCAAAGAAAGAGCCAAACTGTACCGTTGGGATCGTGAGCTCAATCAGTGGAAAGAGCGTGGTGTGGGAGACATTAAGATCCTCTGTCACCCCGTGAAAAAGCGCTACCGTGTGGTGATGAGACGCGATCAGGTACTGAAAGTCTGCGCCAACCACACCATCAGCCAGAGCATCGAGCTCAAGCCCATGAACACCTCGGCTAACGCGCTGGTGTGGACCGCCACTGACTACTCTGGTACAAATCTCGCTCCTCACCTCATACACATATCTCTCCTGAAGATGTCTTCACATCTGCATGTTTGTTCACACACACAGAGGGAGATGGGAAAGTCGAGCAGCTGGCTGTCAGGTTCAAGACTCCAGAGTTGGCTGAGTCCTTCAGACGAGCGTTCACCGACTGCCAGAGTCGCATGTCGCAGGCCGATGCCGCTCTGATGTCCGCCGCCGAGGCGCTTTCACAAGAGCCCAACCCTGTGGTGTTCTTCGACATCACCATAGATGAAGAGAATGCTGGGAGAATCGTCATGGAGCTCTTCGCTCACATTGTCCCCAAAACGGCGGAAAACTTCCGCGCGCTGTGTACAGGAGAGAAGGGCTTCGGTTACTGCCATTCTGTCTTCCACAGGATCGTCCCAGACTTCATGTGTCAGGTGAGAACCCACTGCGCAATGTGGCTAAAGACAATAGAACCCATGTTCACTGGATGTGGTGCAAAACATCAAATGACTGGCATTGGAGGCCATTAACACTAGACTGACAGACGCAGACAAACTGCAATGGACACGTTTGTTGGGTCAGTGTGTTACCCCTGTTGGTGTCTGTTGCCATTATAAAAGTTGCTAGGCAATTCAGTCAAAAGTACAAAGACAGTGCTCTGGTACAGAGCCAGCAACAAGCCAGCAACAAATTCCAGAAGAGCTGGTCGAGGTGAGGCTGCTCTCAGCGGGTTGATGAGTGTTGAACGGCCGCTGACGCTGTGGAGCTCAAATGTCCAAAAACGTCTAAGCAAATTTTCGAGTAGGCGCTATCTTTATAAGAACCATCTTTATAATAAACAAACTGCATATATGAAGTCTAAATAACTACATTCTCACCTAATAAAACTCTTAAAACTACACTTTTAGTGGGTATTTAACTTTTAGTGGGTTTGGATGTCCACCATGACACCGCTTTGAGAAATGCTGCAAACGGAGGTAACTTTATGTGTTTTGTTACACTCTCTGTTGTGCAGAGCTTCTCCACAATTTCGTCTGCCATTTTAAATGCCTCAGCCCTTTAAATTCTAATTAATTCTGATTAGTTGTCAGTGTTTTATTGTTCATCAGTTGAAAATAATTGTTCTGATCCCAATGATGTCATCCCCCTGTATTGTTATAGTCATAGTTGTAGTGTGCACTCCACTACCTTCTTACATTTAGAACCATTTTTATAACTTCATTTTTACAGTTATCATTATTGTTCTGAACACATAGCTGGAAAGACCTCTTAGCTGATCATATTCCAGGACCAGAAGTAACTGTTGTATAAAAATAAACATTAACTGGTATAAAATATAAAAAAACTTATTTCATTCAAGATTCTTCCAGTGCACCAATTCCATATAATCCGAAGTACTAAAATAACTAAAACTAAATAGACTAAAAGTTATAAATAAACATGAATAAAAACAATGTAAAAATAAAAATGACAAAAACACAACAATATGGCTAAAAATGTAGAATTAAAATGAAAACAGAAAATATTCTAAATATTAACAGAAATTAATCAAACCAGCTAAAAGATCTGCTGAATGTCTGGAGCAAGACAGATCAATATTGAACATTATGAACTAAACATATCAAACACTAGATATAGACAGAACCGTTTATGGCAACGGTCTGAAATATCTGGAGTGTTTCTGCTTCTAACTTTGGTTTCTGTCACTCAGGGTGGTGATATCACCAACAAGGATGGGACAGGAGGAAAATCCATCTATGAAAAGACGTTCGAAGATGAGAGCTTCGAGGTGAGGCACACAGGGCCGGGGCTGCTGTCCATGGCCAACCGTGGCAGAGATACCAACAACTCGCAGTTCTTCATCACCCTCAAGAAAGCAGAACACTTGGACTTTAAGCATGTGGCCTTCGGCTTCATCAAAAAGGGCATGGCTCTGGTGAGGAGAATCGGAGAGCTGGGCACTAGAGATGGAAAACCCATGAAAACCATCACTATCTCAGGCTGTGGACAGATTAAGTGAACTTTTCTATATAAACTACACTGTAAAAAAACAAAAAAAAACAAAAAAAATGCTGTAAAATGTATGGTAAAAAAAAACAGCAGCTGTTGTTGCCAGAATTTTACTGTAAAAATAAATACGGTAGTAACCTTTTATGTTTTACGGTTTTAACTTACATTTACATTTAAATACTGTAAATTACCTTTCATTAACTGACATAATGTTAATATCTCTGATATAATGTTAATAAACCTATTGAGGTACTAAAAATAGTTTTGTACCTCTGTAATTCACTGATAACCACAAAAAGCAGGTGGTGATGAGAAAGTCACATGATGAACCAAAGCCCATCACAAGCAGCTTTTAAATATGAACATATATAGAAGGTGCACAGTTCCCTGAACTCATGTGTAAATCAGAACTTGTAAATGCAGTGGTTTTATTTTTGTCCTTTTAATGTGTTAATAAAGTGCATAGCACTAGTTGACAAATTTATGCTTTGCAAAAAAAAAAAAAAAAAACAAAAAAGAGGAAACACTTTATTAAACTTTATTATTTCCTCACATTTACAGGGGCTTAGTTAAAGAGAATGTAAATCTTTTAAATACTGGATATTAGAAAATAATGCACACCCTAGGTCGTGGCCGTTACACCTCGGGTGTACATTATTTTTGAATAATTCAATAATTGAATAATTCAACAGACCGAAATCAATTATTCCACTTGTGTGAATTAGCCTACCTCTCTGAGTCTGTGTGTCTCTCAAAAGTGTTGCATGCTGTTTTCAACAGAGGTGGAAAGTAACTAATTACATTTACTCACATTACTGTAAATGAGTAGCTTTTTTGTGTACTTCTACTTTTTAAAATCTGTAATTTTACTTTTACTTAAGTATATTTAGTTTTAAATATTGTACTTTGCTCATAGGCACGGGAAGTGGGGGTGCTGCAGCACTGCTTTTTTTTTCTGTGAGCAACTGTTGGAAAAAAAAAAAACAGATTTTATATTTTTTAGTTGTTTAAACGCTTAGGGTAACGCATTTCCTGTGTGCAGTCACATATCCTGAGCTGTGTCCGAAAACGCTCACTCATCCACACATTCACTAATCCCTATATAGTGTATGGCAGTTGAGTGGACTAACTATATCAGAAGGAGTGAACGAAGTGAAGTGAACGAATTTGGATGGTGACATGTATGCTGTGTGTGGGAAAAATCTTCACGTATGTACTTTTATATTACATGTACCTTATTTAAGAAAATAATATTAATGACAATAACACTTAAAATGACTTTATACTGTAATTTTACATAACTCTGCGTCAGCTTGTGGTTTCATTTATGGTATATTTTGTTTTGTAATGCTTTGTTCATAATTATTAAATACTGTTAAAAAACTGTCAACAAAAATAAATAGATATTAACATGTGCTCATAATTGTATATATTTACTGCGTTTTACGCTCAGATAAGATGACAATGGTCGTAGCGCACCGTCAGGCGACCTTTAGTTTTACATCAGAATGAATTTTTACATATCCACCAAATTATCAAATTATTACAGCACCCCCAACCTAAAACACCTTGCTGCGCCCCTGACTTTGCTACATTTTAAAACACATTAATTACTGGGTAAAAAAAAAAATACTGACGCTAAAATCACAAGAAAAATGGAGATGGACAAAACAGGCATAGTGGTGCAGACCTAGCTGAAAACGAAACCCCGTCGTATTCTGCTGAAGTTAAACTCGAAGGAAATTAAGTGAACCCCTGGCCATATTTAAGCTCAGTGTAAACTCTTTGCCCAGGGAGACCAAACAATATAGCAGCTTATAAAATCTCGACATCAACCCTTAGCAACCATGTAGAGGTAAGCTAAATACATGCATCATTGCATTAGTGGATAAAATGAAGCTTTGACAGTTCTGCAAAAGGTTTTGCACAAAAAGACAGTGGTGCAGGACTTAGTGGTACAGAACTTTCAGGGGTGTGAAAGATATATCGTCTGTGATCATATTGACATTATTGAGTATTTTGCAAAAAAACAAACAAACAAACACTCCTCCAGAGGGCTGTGAAATCTAATAAATTAGACTAGTGTGCATGCACATTTAGAGTGTATTCTTTCACTGCGTGATTCAGTCTGTGAAATACATTTAAAATTATCACAAAATTTAAGATATAGGGACAGAAAATGTGTATATTTATATTATTTCATATTAATCAATATCACACAAAGAGGGACTTTTTTTTTTTTTTTTTCAAAAATCAGCACGATTACATATCTTTTTTTTTTTTTTTTTTTTTAACAACAGTTCAATAAACAAGAAGTTAATTAAGAGACTTTTGATTCATCACTGCGGAGAATGCCAAGTGTGCACACTCACTGACTGAATTCTGACTGTGCATTTGCAAATTCTGTCATAAACACCAAAATGCAAAATAAATGTAAGCGATTGATTTGCTTCAGTGATTATGGGAGTTTTTGCAAAAGTGCATAGCTCACATTAGACTGAAGTCATGGACCACTTTAGTGTTCTTTGCTGGCTTTCTTTGTATAATTTATAATAATATTTGTTTAGTTTTTCATGTAACTGAAATAACCAATGTGAAGTCTAATCCTTCAAAAGCAATTAAAAATGTCATAAATATTCTTAGCTGTTTTGTCGGTACAGTCTTTAAAAAAAGATTCTTAAATGGTTCTTTGGCAGGGTGTATGGTTCCATAAAGAAGCTTTAATATTTTTAATATACCTTTAAGGTTCTTTGTAGCACAGAAAGGTTCTTTAGACTATAAAATGGTTCTTCACACTCAACATGTTGTAAATATTTCTTTCTGGAAAGTGAGATCAAGTGAGCTAACTTGTAATTTCTGGTCCAGAACTCCAGACTCATTTTCCAGACTAAAATGAGCATAAATAGTGCAATATGAAGTATTAATTATGAGTTAGCTATTTAAATAGTGTTGTAGTGTTAAAAAAAAAAAAAAAAAAAAAAAACAGTAGATAATTCCTTTTGTATCTATTATGCTGTTTTTGTAATGCTGTTTTGCTTGACTCAAAACTCTCTCTCTCTCAAAAAAAACAAAAAAAGCAAATACTCAAAAACATACTAGTAGAATTATGTATTATTAGTTTACATTTACATTTAGTCATTTAGCAGATGTTTTTATCCAAAGCGACTTACAAATGAGGACAATAGAATGAATCTAAATCAACAAAAGAGCAATAATATGCAAGTGCTATTTATTATTGTCATTTAGCAAAAGCAAAGTTTAGTAACAAAAAAATACTGCAATCATGTTTTAAGATGAAATAAAAAGGCTGAGTGTTCATAAAAACAATACAAAATCTTAAACATATAAAAGCGCCAATTTGTCCTACTATCAAATGAAGTGGTCTTAGAACTACAAAATAAGCTTCAAATTCATGATTTAATAATGATTGATTGAGATTTTAAATTGTTTATGTAGTGTTTAATTCTAGATGTTTATTTATGTAAACGCTGCGTGACTTTGACTTGTTTTAATGGGCTTGCGCGCTAAACTTTGGAGTCGCATTCAAACACTGGAGCGGAGGGACTTAGCATGAAAACAGGGCACCAGCACCAACACCAACTGACTAGCCTCAAAGCTCCATCTCTTGCTTTTGTTTTCACTGCTTTCAGGTGAGTTTAGTCTGTAAAATTACACAAATAATACACACAACTGTTGTTGACACTTCTCTCACTTGTAATTGATACGCTTCTTTTTAATATTTTCCTCACAGAAGTGGTTTAGAGTCTTGGAAAAAGAAAAGTGTGATGTTAACATCTCAGCCCTTTTACGAAGAAAAGGTAGGCTAACTCTATAGGTTGAGCTCTTGTTTATGCTTTTTAATCACATCTTTACGTGTAGATGAGAGATTAAGACATCGGCAATTTAGAACATTAACTTGTAAGCACAAAACACACGATATTTCTCTTTTCAATAGGAATAAGAATTTATTAGATAAATCTAAGACATATAAACTAATCTAACACATAGACACATGCATTCACATATTCACACAGGTTGCAGAAAAAGAAAAGTGAGGAAAGATTATATTGCTAAGTTTATAGCAATATATGCAATTGCTTAGACCTATAACAACCATCAATCATCTAATCAACCCTCGTGTTGAGTTTCTCAATGAGGCTATTAAACTTCATATCAAATGCACCAGTTCAGGTATAATCTGGAGGTTTTACTTGTGTTGCCTTCGTGTTAAGGGATTCCCTTGGGTGTAGTCTTTGCAGAAAGGGGGGTTTCCCAAGGTTGCTGATTGGCTGGAAGTTCCACGGTCATTCGGTGTGATGTCTTGGGCGTTGACTGAAGGATGGAGCGGAGTCACGTATGGTGGTTGAGCTTTTGAGGCAGGCCAGGGGCGGATCTAGAAAAAAAATTTGGGTGGCAAAGGTGTGGCAACACCAAAGCAAGCCCCCATGCATAGTTTTTGGGGATTAATGGTCTGACATACAATAAAAAAAAAATAGCATTTCAATATCTATCATGGCACCAAGTCAGTACACAATATAAAAAACTTTAACAGGTTATACATGTTTCTGAGCTTGTATCACTAAAGAAGACATGCAGTTCTTATTAAAATTACATTGGCTACTTTTGAAATACCTAATATTAGAAAGAAATACAATAATATCAAAACACTGAAACTGGATCAGTTTTAAAAACAATGTTTGATTTTCTGTCATTAACAGAGGTGGAAATCTCTTTAATCACCCAGAACACACTATCAACACCTCAGCAACTGCACAGCAAGAGCCTAGCAACCACCCAGAATATCCTAGCAAACAACTAGCAACACTTCTAGCATCTAGAACATCTAACTGACCAAACTATACAAGACTTTAAGACAAGACAGCATAAATTTGTGTTTCAAACTTTTCAATCTAGTTATTATAGGTAATTCTAAATGTTTACAGATGACTTTCCTGCCCAGTAAACTCTCATGAGATCAAAAACACCATAACAAAAAAGTCTTATTAGGATTTAGGAATTATTTTTGCTGCTCAATGTCTATTACAGTATACAACATAAATTAAATTACAGATACAGATGTATAACAGCAATTAACTTTTGTTAAAAAAAAAAAAAAAGTAATAATAATTTTACTACTGTAGAGTAATCTCACAGTAGATGAGAAGCACTAGAAAAGTTCAAATACTAAATAATTGTACAATATAGTACAGTAAAAAAAATATAATAAAACAAAAATAAATTCAGCATCCTCTGCACATTTGGCCAAATTTCATTACAGTATACAGGACTAGCAGTTTCTTGGTCTCCCGAAAAAATACTATATCTCTAGGCAGTCCTTTCTCAGCTCTGCAATAATGCAGTACACATAAAAAATGGCTACAAATCAAAATTTGACAGTCACACATTTGAAGCTGTATAACATGTGCTACAGTTTACTGTTCAAATAGTATAGTGAAATTTCCATCATCTGATGTCCCGTACCAAAAAGAAGGATACTTCAAGTTTATTTCATTAAGTATACTTAAGTAAAGTTCAAGTATATTATTAAGTATACTTTGTGTAGTAAGTATACAAGTATCAGTGTACTAGTAGTATACTTACGTATAGTAAGTGTACTATTTCAATACTCTCTCAGACTAAATTGGCCCACTTTCTAGTATAAAAGTATACATTTAAGTATACTTTAAGTATAACAGTAGTAAACTTTGAAAACACAACTAGTTTACATCTATGTTTTAGTTTGTACTACAACAATACAAAAAGCGAACTTATATGTATACTGACAGTTTACTAATTAAATACTCGTAGCATTTTTAGTAAAACTTTGAAGTATAGTCTCAGTAAACTTCAAGTTTAGTAGTTTTACAGTGCAAATATACTAGCAAGTTTGCTTTAAGTGAACTTTACATCATACTTTTGTCGTGATTTAGCTCAAAGGGAAATGTATATAAATAATTACGATTAATTATGATTAATTACTATTATTTATATCAGCTGCCAGTAGTAACTGTAGCAGAATTAAATTTCCATCAACTAATCTGTTCGTCCAGCGAACATTCAGTAAAATTTTTATATCAACTCTGAGAAATGATATTTTCTTGGCCACAAGAAAGGGACATTAATTTACAAGGCAGAATCAGAATCAACACTCATGTAATTTGTGCGCAAGAGTTTTATTAACAAAGGACTAACACATAACTAATCTAAACAAACAAACATGAAATCACTCATACATGGGGAAAGGGTCAGTGAGAAGCAGTTAGAGAGAGACAAGGAAATGTAGCTATGAAAAGAGTCAGTTAGCCACCTGAGTGAAACCATCAGTGCTGTCTACAGCTTATACTAAACCTCTGTTCTGTTTAGTTAAATGTACGATACT
>JAHKKF010506907.1:0-23630 GCA_019740295.1 Labeo calbasu
ATATATACATAATATACACAGAACACACACATATATTGTATAAACAAAAACTTTTATTTTAGATGCTATTAATCGTGAGTAATCGTTAACCAGCAGCACTATTTTTTCATTTTTAAATGATTTTTACTCAGATTCACTTGTTTTTCTACAATACACAGTAAACATGTTATACATAAATTCATGTTTTTCACCCATTTTTTTCCACTTTCTCTCACAATATGGCATGGCAGGCCAAATCAAAGGTGATCATAGGCTAACTTTTGTGCATCTCTGATCTTTCCCATGCATTTAAAAAATACAAAGGGTGGCTGTAATGTTGTGTACCTGAGGACAGTCAGTTGGATTGTCCTTGCTGGCGCATTTTTGGTTTGACTCCGATCCGAGCCCATCTGAGCTCATTTTTCCCAGCCACTGGATGTTCGTTAGACTGTCATCAAGCGGGAAGCACTCCGTCTCCTTTTTCACTGATATCATAGCAAAGAACATTTCAGAAAACATTTCAGAGAACTTTAAGACGATTTTAAGGTGGTACCCACGTCGCTCACCTTTCTCCAGATCATTCTTAGGTTCTGTAGATAAACAGTCAAGGGTTTTGCTCTCCTCCATACTGGTGCTGCCACTGAGCAGGATGAACTTGTTCCGGCCCTGAGGGCCGCACTCCTTCCCTTTGGCCGTCAGGGCGCTGATGACACTCTGCAGATCAGCTGCTTTCGGGATCACCACCACCTGAGTGTCCGGCATGGTGGGGTGGTCCATCATCCGGATGCCATCGGGGAAGCAGCGAGCGGTGGACGGGGTCGGGGTGGTCTTGCAGCGTGGCCCATCTGCCTCATCGCACCCTACATCAGATTCACTCTTCTGAAATGGCAGCTTCCTCCTCTTCAGGATGATGGGTCTCCTCGGGCTCTCTCTCATTGTTTGCTCACAGCAAAAAAGCCTGGCTGATGACTGTCTACAACATAAAGCACATAATATGTTTACATCTAACTTAAGTGTTTCATCCTAAATCCTGTAACATATAGGAACTATTCAAAAAGAAACTGGAGGCTGGACGGTCATTGATACAAACAAAAAAATAACATACAATCTTGAATCAAATGCAGATTAAGTGTCAAAATAAGTGCGTGCACATAAAATGTACATTAAATATATAAAAATATCATATATATATTAGCAGATCTTGGATAAACATACCGATAAAAAGTCTGTTGATAAACGACTTTTTTGTCTAACGACTGCTGAATGACGATTTTAGTTCTAAAATATAAAATACCGTTACAAAATGATTACTTTCAATCTGACCTACTGGTATTATTTTTATTTGACAGATCATTCAGAAGCAATACTTCGTGCAGTGCAGGTTTGTAAACCATTTGTGTAGAAAATAAAATAAAACTGCTTTTATTTTAAAACAATGATCTCTCATCGCTTTGATAGTCGTTTTAAAACACATTAGAGCTTGTTGTTGTCTTAACATTTAATATTATTAAAACACTAAATTATTAAAGTATAAACGATCTTCCTTTATTATCTGACATGCGGCCTAGTGATTCGTCTAACCCAGCTAACCTACTGTACACTTTCTGTTTAATTCATTAAAAATAAACACACATCAAATAATACGAAGCGCATCAAACCTTCATATCATGTCAGCCGTGCAGACGGTGGTTTATTGGAGTTAATCTGGTAGTGCTGAGTGATAAAATGTATTTTGATGTGGGTAAATGAAAAACTCCGGTCCCGGGACTCTTGTGCGCATTTGGTCAGATTTTGAATTTTGGCGCAGAGCGGTGCAGCGCTATCACGTGATCATGCCTAGCCCAATGGCAGATACTCATGGGCGGAGCCATCGAGCGGAAAGCGTTGCTGTTTTCTACGGTGTAGTAATAGTTGTGTTCCTTTAGGGGGCGATTGGCGGCTCCAAAATACATATACTCATATTTTCTACAGCGGAAACTTACATTTCTTGGACAGAAAACTCTCTGGAATATATATTTTTAATATTATGTTTCAGTAATTATATACGAGTGTGACTGGTGCGTTTTAGAAACGCGCTGAGAAAAATAACACCGTTTATGTGTCGCTTCAGCAGCGGCTTTGTTTAAATTTTACACTTGGATAGTAAAACTGATGATAAATAATAACATTAGAACTTTAAAAACACAGCGATTGTTAACAAATAATAATTAATATGTGGACCCATCCTGTCTGACCAATCAAAACAACGTCCGGGCCATCAAGCTCCGCCCCCTACGGTATTCCATTGCTAGGCTAATCAACATTCAACCAGTTTTTGATTTCTCTGGTAGGAACTGAAGTGTGTTAATGGGGGATGAACGTTCCCAAAAAGCCCAGTAAGACGGTTTATCAGCCTCTTTGTCAAACTTACATGGTCCAAAGGAAAAATACAATGCGACTGAGAAGAAATACAAAGCGATGCGTGAGTATCAGCTAAGGTTTTCATTGCACGCCATGTATTTTATCCACAAGCGAACTTTCACAATAGTTCATGATAGCATCTGTTGTAGGACATTGCATAAAGCGTACGATAAAATGCGAATGAGATTAGATTAGACGTTTTGCGTGAGTGTTATGAGTTTTGAGACTCATAAATGTGTTAATAGTCAGCATCTGTCTTAGAGAATTAAAAGTGTATGTCTGCATGGCACTGACAGATCAGTAGTAGTAGTAGTAGTAGTAGTAGTAGTATTATTGCTCTGTCTGATGTCATCTCGTTTTTCTTCATTGCAGCATATCATGTCTTCTAATGCCCCCGCGTAAAAAGAGACTGCTGAACCCAAACAAATCTCAGCTGTTGTTTGTAGAGGCGCCCATCAATGGACCAAAGCATGAATATGGACCACAACTACGGAGTGCCATTCATCCCAAGACATTTATATCAGAGAAACAACAGCAAAGTAGCGCACCATGTACCTCTTGGGTATGTGCATGCTTTGCAACCCTTACTTTTGTGTTAAGTGTGAAGATGTTTTATAAACTGAAGCATGTTTTCTGTTTGTAGGTGTCTCCGCAATTTAACTCGTTCGAAACCACAACGGTTAGTCGACAGAGGAGAAATAACCAGATGACTACAAGAATCTCAAACAAGGCACCTGTTTTGGGTTTCCCTCAGACTAGAAGAGCAAATGGCTTCAAATATATTCCCTTGTCCTTTGCAGGTTTACAGCGCTGTAGTAGTTCATGGACAAATGATAGGGTTGTTT
The DNA here is from genome assembly GCA_019740295.1 of Labeo calbasu. Lineage (NCBI taxonomy): Eukaryota > Metazoa > Chordata > Actinopteri > Cypriniformes > Cyprinidae > Labeo > Labeo calbasu. The sequence goes on from JAHKKF010506907.1 coordinate 3,225, forward strand.
CTTTGGACAGTCATAGGAAAGAGCTTCAAGAAACTCCAAGAAGAACTAACTTTCCTCGAAAAGCAGCGGAGAGGAGGACGACTACACGTGTTATATCCACTTCTAGGCATTCAGAAGTTTCAAAGAACCTTCAGTTCCATAAAAATGGAAAAAGAACTTCTAAGGATTCTGTACGCACACCGAACACAAGCTTAGTTCCCGAACCCCCCAGTGTAGAGACGCCTGAAATGCCACATTGTTCCAGCGTGTCGCCATCCAGTGTTCAACATCTCCTTTTCCCCCCAAACCAGGCAAAAACTCCTCCACGAACTGAGAACGCAAGCATCCTGGTGAAGGACACACCTGAGAAGGACTATGGGCTGAGGGCAACATGGAGACGGAGGAAAGGACTGATGAAATTGTTGATTGACCGAGGTCAGCTTCTTCCAGCAGATGCTGGAGTTGCCAATGATTGGACTTAGACCATAAATTAACAGATATAGCAATAATTTGATTCATTTGTAGTCTTTTCTGTATCATATGGATTTGGGAAATTGTGATCACTTACAGCTGAGAAAATTTAATATATGAACACTTCAGAAGAGAAGAATTAAAGATGTAATTTTGATGATGTCCCCAGCCTTATTTAATGGAAGCACCTTTGTGTTCTTTTGGACATCAATGAATTATGTACGTAAATGTAAAATACACATTTGTGAAGCATGCCTTTATTCACAAGATTTTTATTTTTATCAAAGGGTACATTTGTGTGTGTAGGGAAAGTCTATTATATCTTTAAATTTTATATTATTGTATTTTTTGTTTAAAGAAAAAGTCTAAAATTGATAAAGTATGAAACAAATATATAAAATGTCATATAAATATGATCTCTAATATATAAGAATTTTGATTTTAAATATTTCTAGTCTCTAATTAATTCCTATAGTTTATATATATTTATATAATAATTTTTATAACGCAAAAGCAGTAATATTGTGAAATATGTTTACTATTTAAAGTAATGGCTTTGTATTTGAAAATATTTTAAAATATAATTTATTCCTGTTATTCCTGTAGACTTCAGTGTGACATGATCCTTCAGAAATTATTCTAATATGCTGATTTGCTGTTCAAGAAACAATAATAATAATAATAACAATAATAAGTGTTTTGAGCAGCAAATCAGAATAATACAATGATTTCTGAAGGATCATGTTGGAGTAATGATGCTAAAAATTCAGCTTTGAAATCACATGAGTAAATTACATTTTAAAATATATTCAGATAGAAAACAGATATTTTAGATAAAATATTTCGAAATTTTACTGTTTTTCTGTACTTTGGATCAAATAAATTCAGGCTTGGTAAGCAGAAGAGACTTTAAAAAACATTAAAAATCTTTCTGTTCTTTTGACTGGCTGTGTATGTGCGTTAAATAAAAACAATATACATATCGATTAATATCTATAAAATGTTTTATGTCATTATTATTATTAGTCGTTTTTTGTCCATTTTTACCTTCTCCGTGATGGACTTTTATTTTGTCGGGTATTTTCCTAGTCGTCCATTGCGGAAGTGGCGCCGTGAAGCTGGTTTTGTTTACAGAATGCATATGATCCACGTGTAGTGTCTTAGTTGTATTAATGACAAAGATAATTCATATTGTATTATTCAAAATCATTTCTTTTTTTCCATATTAAGTCTGTAATGCACAGAGTGTTCAACAGCAGTCCGTTATGAGGAGCAGTTCGTCCGTGTCTCTGGCGGGCGGTCGTGGTTCGGGCTCAGTTCGGCTTAGCCCATCCGCTTGTCCGTTAACCGCACCGGTGGACGCTGCCGTTGAATATTTAATGGTAAAGAAAGACTTTCAGGCAGCTCTGGATACGTGCGAGAAAGGACTTGAGACTTTGAGCTCTTCTGCGGAGCAGGAGGACAGCTGGTGAGTTTATACATATTAAATGTTATATAATATATAATGCATTTACAGTTATTAATCTCAAATCTCATGCTAAATCTTTCTTTATAGCTTCAAGTATGCAGAACTGAAAGCAGCTTTGACTATACTGGGGATTCAGGCATTGGCGGAGCTCAATCAGTGGCGTGGAGTTCTGTCATGGGTTTTGCAGCAGTATGGAGAAACTGAGAAAATACCTGCTAAGATTATCCAAATGTGGTCAGAAGATTCTGCCTTAATCTCACAGACTGCATTAAATAGCATTTGAATGTGGGTGAACTACCTCTACATGATTTCTAAAGCTGTATGAATTCTTTCACAGCATTCTGCTCTATGTAAAAGTGGGTGAACAGGCCATGATGAAGGATGCAGTCTGTGATTGGCTGCACTGCTCCGGTAACATGAGCCAGGCGGGGTTCAGCACTGTAGCAGAGCTGTATTTCCTCCACGTACTTGTGCCGATGGGTCTCACGGCTGAAGCTCTGGAGATGCTGGAGACTGATGTGGGTCGGGTGGCCTTCACTAGTGAACAGAGACAAGCAGCTCGAAGTTTGGTAGATATTCAGAATGAGAAAAATGCAACGTCGTCCAATACAAATCCTGAATCTGTAGCTGAGGCGAAAACAACTAGTGCTTCAAAACAAGGTGACTTCCTTTTAAGTCAAAATATTGCCATGTTGTTTGATTCAAACTGTATAATTGATGAGGAGGATGCAATGATGTGTTTTTGCAATTGACAGATAAACTGACTCAGCGGCTCATTTCCATAATGAGGTTGTTATACCGAGGTCTCTCAGTAGCCAGTGTGAGAATCAGATCCATCTCTATGCGCAGAGTATTTCTGGCTTTAATATTGCTGTATCTTCTTCTCGTCCGTATAGACCCAGGTACGAGATGAGCTGGACAGTTTTATGCAGTGCATTCTTAACAATGACTTTGATAATGATTGACTGTCATTTCTTCGCTCTAAGCTCTTCCTTCAGCTTTCCCATGGCTACTCCGCCTGCATGGACTCCTTCAGCAGACGTGGAACACCATGTTTGGACCGTATTACAGAGCCAACACCCAGAGTTAAAATTTTAATGGAGCAATCCTGGAACTAACTGTGAAATAACGTTGCTGTCTAGATTTTTAATGCTTTATATATCCTGTATTTGCCATGAGCATCACTAATTGGTGCATTTAATTGTAAATGCATCAATAAATGCATTTACTTGTAAGTGCATTTACATTATAGATAAATTAATCATTTAATTATATCTAACTACTGATAACCTATTTAAAATGGATGGTAATGTTTCATGCAGATCGAATGTAATTTTATTATATAATAAAAATGTGTAAATATGTTTTTGAATATGTGAGTTCATGTGACTTGTGCTGCAGACACAGCATGAAGTTATAGTAACAACTATTTATTGTACATTACTTTAAATAGTTAGGGTTAAGACTTGCATTAACACGTTTTATTAATATGTGACCATGGACCACAAAACCAAGTAACACAGGTATATTTGTAGCAATACGTTGTATGGGTCAAAATTATCGTAAATCATTAGGATATTAAGTAAAGATCATGTTCCATGAAGATATTTTGAAAATTTCCTACCGTTAATATATATCAGAACTTAATTTTTGATTAGTAATATTTTTGCTATCATAACAAACCATACATCAATGGAAGGCTTATTTATTCAGCTTTCAGATGATGTATCTGAGATCTCAATTTCAGAAAACTGATCCTTCTGACTGCTTTTGTGGTCCAGGGTCACATATGTCCTTTTAACATGCATTTTTATTAATAATATACAGCCTTAAATATCAGAGGTTTTTATCTGGAATATAAACTTAAATTAAACCCATTAAAAAATATTTTTGTTACTTAAACGTTAACTAAAATAATTGTTCTATTTCAGCTAGTTGCCAAGGCAAGGTGAAATAGTAAAATAACTAAAACTACATAAACTAAACCTAATGAATAAATAATAAAAAAGGACAAAAACACAACAAAATTGATAAAACTTTACCAAAGTACAAAATATCCACCTTTTTTTTTAACGCCGAAGTAAGCCTATGGACTTCCGGTTCCTTAGACGCTAAAGGGAAATAACGAGAAGAAGAATAACATGCAGTAAACGTTAAAACGGTTTGCACTACAAACCAGTGTGCTCATATAATACATTAAAATAATAAGACACACTAATTAATATCAAGCAGCAAAACGCAGCTGTTTTGTACAGTTAAAAAGCTGGTTGTGGATGAGACCGGAAGCCACACACACAAAATTTACAAATGACCGCGCCCACTCTTACGGAAAGAAATAGGTGGATAAAAATAAAACCTAATTAAAAAGATTAACACAAAATGTCAATGATACTGAAATAGCATTGGTTTGTATACATTAAATATAAATAGTCTATATATAACGTGTATTAGAGTGTCCTGGTATTTCAATTGGTTTTTAAAAAATGCCTAAATGTTGTTAATAATACTAATACTAATAAAAATGTTACCTAGTCATTTATTCTGAAACGGGTGTAAGTTTCGTGTCTGTGAGTGAAACTGACCCGTGAATTGAAAGTGAAAGTAAGATCAGCTGTTTCTGTTTACGTCTGTCTGAAACTCTGCTTGTTATGCTACGAGTGAAACGGGAGCTGAAGTATCTTGAAGAGAGTAAATATTTCGTCATCCTAGTTTGATTTTCTATAACCAATGCGGAGTTTTGACGGTATCAAAACAACAGGTTTCCATAGATGCAACACCAAGAAGCGTTTGCAGACGTTTAGGTTTGTGGATGGGGAAGATTTGGAGTAAAATGTCTTATCGACTAACGTTACACAGCCGCTCTCTATCAGTGGATTATGGTAGGTCAAGAAACTTGAATACATCATAGCACATATTTTTAATTAAAAACACTGCTACTGTAACTACTGTCGTTTCAGTCTTTTAAACCATTTTTTGAAGTTTACCCGGAAATGCTGGAACTAATAATGATCTATGATCTGTTTCAGAAGTGAGGGGACTTTTCAACTACAGTCTGTCCTGTTGTGTTAATGCTTTGCTTCAGTCCTTTTCTGCTACCACTGAACTTCTGGACATACTGAACAAGTAAAGATGCTATTATCTTTTGAATAAGTTGCACACTTGCGGACTAATTTGTTGAAAATGTACTCACTCTCTGGCCAAAATGAAGATAAGTTGGTTTCTTCATCTAAACAAATGTGGAAACATTTAGCATTACTTTACTTGAATGGGTGCCATCAGAATGAGAGTCCAAACAGCTGATAAAAACATCACAATAATCCACAATTAATCCATGCGACTCCAGTCCATCAGTTAATGTTGCAATAATGGATTTGTTTCTTATAAATACACAGCTTTTCGCTTCACAAGACATTAACTGATGCACTAGACTGGATTACTTGTGATGTTTTTATCAGCTGTTTGGACACTCATACTGACGGCACCCATTCATTGCAGAGGATCAATTGGTGAGCAAGTGACGTAATGCTATATTTCTCCACATCAGTTCTGATGAAGAAACAAACTTTTGTTTCTGCAAATTTTCAATTTTGAGTCAACTGTTCCTTTAAAGATGGCGTCCATCAGATGCGATTGATGAGACGAATGTCCCACTGCAGTTGAAGAACGCCCTGGAAGCCATGAGGGACAAATCGCATCATGCTCCACACAAAGACTTCCTCAACTGCCTCTACCGTCAAGCCATCCGACGTATGCGTCATATCACCCTAAAATCTTGTACTTGTGGAAATAATGTCGCTTACTGGTGTCATTTTGTCATTGTGCTGTAGGATCCTCTCAGCAGGATGCAGATGAAATATTTCACATGATCCTCAATCTCAGTCAGAAGCAGATGCCTGATGATGCTGTGGTGGGTTTTTAAAAATCATTGCACAGATTTAGTTAAGTATGTACTTTTATGTCTCAGTGTAAATGAGAATTATCAATTCTATATGTTAAACTCTTTGTCTTACTCTTTCAGGCTCAGGAAATCCGCAGTCTCTATGAAATAAAGGTGGAGACCCAGGTGGTGTGTTCAGATTGCACATACATTCATCGTATATCCAATTCTCTTTTCAGCCTCCCTTTGGCGATCTGTGAAGGAGAAAACACCCTAGTAAGCACATTAAACATTCATAAATTATATCTTTAAGTCATCATTTACTCACCCTCATGTTTTTCTAGTTTCTTACTTCTGTTGAACACAAAAGAAGATATTCTGTAGAATGTTGGTGGCCAGACAGTTGCTGGTAGCCACTGACTTTCATAGTATGGATAAAAATGCTATGGAAGTCAGTGGCTACCAGCAACAATTTGGTTACCAACATTTTTGAATTAATTAACATAATTTTTAGTCATTCATTTAGTAATGTGGATGATCCTGAACAAATTTTACATCATTCTTCCTCCTTATGTCCTTTAGGAAAGCTGCGTCAACTCTTTTTTCAAGCAACAAAAGCTGGTGGACAGTGATAAGTTTTACTGTGACCGATGTGATGAAAAGCAGCCGTCCACTCATGTGTGTGTTTCATTTGTTATTCTGGCTATTATCTTCTGCTAATTTCTAATGTCTAAACCGTGGAAAAACCACGTGGAAGCTGCTAAATCATATAGAGAAGGGCTTAGTAAGCAGGAAAGTGTGCAATATTTTGACAAACTGAAGTTAATAAGTGGTAAAGATACGTACAAGCAGTATTAATTAAGATATTAGCCTAATATTTCACCTACCTGATTAAAAATGATAAGAACAAACACAAATGTTTTCAAGATTCTTGCCCTGGAAATCCTGGTTCAGTTTGGTCAACCACAAAGAGCTTTTGTTCCTCAGACAGTTTTTTGCACTCTTCTCTTTGAGTTGTTGTTAGTTTTGGCAGTCTATAGTACTCCAAATGTTTTTCCCGGTCCAACGATTAGTGTAGCCCAAAACATGACAATAATTGACCATTTTCAGCAACATTAATCATCAAAATATTCAAGTTTTGTTTATGTCAGTGGCATTGTTTACGTTCAGTGCTGCCAATTGATGGCGCATCGTAAAAACACAAGTTTCTGAGTTGAGTTTCAAGTAAGATTTTAACCTGATTTTGGCACATAGTGCAATGCATTGTGAGTTACTTGTTTTGATTATATTTTTTCTGATTGTCATATAGGAAGTGAAACTTGTCTCATTGCCTCCGATTCTGTGTGTCCACTTGAAAAGATTCAGAAACAATGATGGCTTCACCAGGAAACTCTACGACAAAGTTGCCTTTCCTGAAACATTCAGCACTGCTATTTTTGCTGCAGGACAATCAGAAAATGTATGTTTAGTATATATTATTTAGTAAAGAACTCATAATAATAATGTCATGCTTCATTTGTTGTGTGCTTGTTTTAGACTGGATCTAATTGTCTCAAGGCTGATGAGCATTACAGTCTCTATGCAGTAATAGTTCATATAGGAACTTCCATGTTTGGTCACTACACTGCTTATATCAACTCGACTCAGGACCAGTCATGGCACTATGCTGATGACAGCCATGTGCATACAGTAAGACTGATTTATTTAATCTAAAGTTTACCTAGAAGTATCTGAAATTGAGATGAGATGGAGACTGCTGTGTAACTGAAGTTGATATGTAATTATTTAATTTATTTATTTCAGGCCACATGGAATGATGTGAAGGATACATATGGAGGATACCGTGGCTCTGGGTACGATATACATCAGTAATTCTTCACTTTTGTAGCCATCTTGCCACATGCAACATGTGCAGAAAATGCAGACCTATAATTACTTTATTCTCTGTGTTTATTCCAAAACATCTTCCAGTTTTTGATTATAATTTTGTATACTGTTTTAGAAGAAACACGGCCTACCTGCTTCTGTACAGGAAGATGAGCTTAGATTCATCTGGATAACTGTTGGGAACACAGTAGCACTCAGCTTGATGAACACTATATGGTTACTGCAGAGAATATTCCAACAATAGGACCAAACTTTATTTATATTTTGGGTATGCCTATAAAGAGAGGTGTTTAAGAATGTAAATCAGTATTTTTTCATGTTGATTGGGGTTTATATAGGACTGTATTTTGGATATGATTATGTTATTTTTGCCATTTAATATTTTGTGGAGTTGGATATGGATATTGTTAAATAAAAAAATATTTTGTTTTCAAATATTTTGTCTGTGATCTCAAGTTCTTGCTGTAAAGCTCTAATATAAAAATACTGTGCGAAAATACAATGTTTTCTCAAGCTAACTGGTTCAACGCTACAGGGAGACTCTTATTTTGAAAAACGCAAAGCGGCAACCCGGCTTTTATTTTGAGACACTATCGCGCTAAATGACTTTTATTTTGAAAAGCATCCATATCATGGCACTTCCCCCGCACGTCCTGATAAACTCCTCTGTTATGATCTTGTAGGTGAGTAAACGTTGTCATAAACCATGTTTCTAGAAGACTTTAGTACTCAGCTGAAGATTACTTTAAACCTTCCATAAATCGGCTTTTAGCGCCTTAATAAAGTGTAAAAACATAACAATGCAATATAAGGAGAATTGTACTCGAGGAGAATTTCAGTCCGTATTTTTGTTAATTAAGTGTTGCATGCGATTGAATATAACAATAGGCAATACATTGTGGTGTATTATTGTTTGTTCTCTGTTTGTTTTAGGTTTATTGTTTGCCACGGGATAAAAAGAGAGACATTAAAATGAGTAATCCACTAAGAGGAGAAGTTATAAGATTGTACAAAAATGTAAGCATCATTTTCAACTTTCACTTTATTTTTCCCTTTGATATTTTCATATGAAATATTGTCCAGTAATACTTTGTCATCCTTTATTAGACATAACATTGGCAGCAGTGTCACAAAAAAAAGAAAGAAAGAAAGAAATGTAAAATTGCAATGATGACTGTCTGTACATTTCTTTTCTACAGCTTCTGTATCTTGGACGGGACTATCCAAAAGGCACTACATACTTCAGGGAGCGTCTGAAAGCAGCTTTCATGAAGAACAAAGATGTCACCGATCCTGGGAAAATCAAAAAGCTGGTTGACCGTGGAGAGTTTGTGATCAAAGAACTCGAGGCGCTTTACTTCCTCAGGAAATACAGAGCAATGAAGAAACGCTACTACGAACCAGAGCATTAATCGATGTTTCTGTCACAAGTGCCAGACTGTATATGTGTCAAAAGTTGAATCATTTAAAATGTCTGTATTTGATGTGTTGCACTATAACAGATTTGGACATAAACATTTATTTTTAGTACTTCTACATCCTTGTTAGATCTACAATTGACTGTTAATTGTAATTGTTTTTATGTATGTATGTATATTTAAAGACATTTCAGTTTTTTGATGTCCTAAGCAGGTGTTTGTGTAGATAACTCTACATCACAGAAAGCAAAGTTGGTTTTCCCAAAGGATTTCTTCGGCTCCTGTACCAGGTCAAACTTTCCTGCACTGCCGGAGACCTTTAAGTGCAAATAATGATAAAAGTGATTGGAATAGTGTGAGTATATCTGTCCACTTATACATGTATATGTATATATATGCATTAAAGAATATTCTCACTTTTTCTTTGAGTACATTGTAGACTTTGTAGAAGGTGAGGTCATCTTTTGATAGCATAAGCCCAGATTGCACCTTCATCTGTCTGCCACCTTAGAGACAAATTTAGAAAACATCAGATACTTTGAACGATGTCAGCAGGGTACTTCACATATCAGAAAGTCTCATACCTGAAAGTATGCTGACAATAAGACCCACGGTGATGACCGTCACAGTCCCCAATGGGCCAAAGTACAGGTATGAGAGCGAGTACCAGTTATCAGCCAGGAAAGGCCTGTTAAAATATAAATCCTGTTATGTAACGGCCAATAGATTTTGCGTCAAATGATTTTTGCATCCTACCTTTCTAGATTTTCTTCAGTGTTTGCAGTCCAATTAGAGCTGCCTGAGATGTTACAGCCATGTGTCACCAGAGGCAACGGTCTGCTGTTTTCAGGTTGTGGAGGGTAAATCTGTGCCCCAATACACACCCACAATGACAGCGCCAAACCAGACAGCAGCCCTGCCAAACCTCCCTAAAACAGACAAACTTTTAAATACATTCAGGCCATCAAAGAAGCAGATGAGATTGTTTCCTCATCAGAACAGATTTGGATAAATGTGAGCATGGTGAGCATTACATCTTGCTCACTAATGGATACTCTGGAGTGAATGGGTGCCGTCATAATGAGAGTTCAAACAGCAGATAAAGACATCATAAGTAATCCAGACCACTTCTTCAGTCTGTCTTGTAAAATGAAAAGCCAGGTGTTTGTAAAAAATAAAAAATAAAGATTAAATTACTTGTGGATTATTGTGATGTTTTTAATCAGCTGTTGGACTCTCATTCTGACGGCACCCATTCACTGCAGAGGATCCATTGGTGAGCAAATGATGCTACTGTAAATTCTCAAAATCTGTACTGATGAACAAACACACTCATCTACATCTTGAATTTTTCATTGCACGTTAAAATTTATTCCTGCAAACCTTTGCGTTAGCGCAAGGAAACAGGATGCCAAGAGAAAAAAGGCCCAGTAGAGGTCCGCCAACCACTCCTACGATACTAATAGCGGCCTGTTAAGGAACAAGCAGACAGTAAAATTAGGATTATTCCATCATTCATCCCATAATGTCGCATAATCAATCAGTAACCCACCTGTAGCATCCCTCCCATTAAAGACGCAACACCAGCCATTCCGATGCACACGGCACCATATAACAAACCTGTGATTGGGGAATATCATCTAGTTCAGTAGGCAGAATCACTGTTATGCATTATTGAACTCTAAGTGAAGATATTAACTCACTCAAGCCCTTTGAAGCCCAGGACAGCTGCTTCTCTGACAGATTGAGGTATGGACGTATCACATCTGCAATAGTTACCGCAGCCAGAGCATTTACACTGGAGGAGACTGTACTGTAGATGATAAACATGATATAATATATTGAAATATGTGGTATGAACATTTTGTCTTTAACTCACTCACATATTGTTCCATTTTTTTAGTCTCCCAAAGAACCTTTCAGTGAACAGTTCTTAAAAAGAATATTTTTTTTAATGTGAAGAACATTTAAAAATTCTAAAGAACCTTCTGTGCGATAGAAAAATTCCATGGATGTTAAAGGTTCTTTATGGAACCACAGATGCCAATAAAGAGTGACAAGTGAAACTATAATGTAACTATAATGTTCTGATTTTACATTTAATTATTGTCTGCTCTCTCACAACACTATCAGAACATTTTATAGTAGACTTAGGGATGTAGCACAAGAGTTGTAGTTCAATGGTACTTTTTGAGTCATGTTTTAATTGTGGCAAAGAGCTGCTTGGGCAGTCTGCGAAATATCTCCACAGAAAACAGAAATTTATATGGATTTGGAACGAAATTAGGGTGGGTAAACGATAAATGTACTTTCTAAGTCTTAATAGAGAACAAACCTTAATGTGCCACTGTATGCTGCTGCCACAAATAGTCCTGGCACACCAGGATATTCTCTCAGGATGTCCAACACCAGGTATGGCATAAGCTTATTGTATATTATAGAGAGAGACATTAATGAATTGAAAATGTCATATAAATCTCATTAATATGCACACACAGTTATTTTTATTGCATTTGACATGCATTGTTGTGGTTTGTACCTGATCCAGAGCAGACACTTTCCTTGCTGTCCATGGATCACAGCTCTTATAAACAGAATATAGACATAAGCCACTAAATACTGAGCATATTGCTACTGCCCAGAGAGACACTAAGTTAATGTATAAAGCCCTGGATAGAGACAAACACAGAGAAAAGTGGTTCAGATACATATTGCATTTCTTTAAGTGTGCATTTGGGTTTTATGATTTGTGCAATGCTCACATTTTGGCATGGAAGAGGGACTTGCATGATATGTATCTTTGCACCTGAGCTTGATTGATACCATAAACGCTGGTCCAGAGGAACGTCCCTCCCACTGTGATGCTCCAGAAAGTGTGTCTCCTCAGAGGGTTTGGATCGAAGCTGAGAGGGCCAGATGACAGCATGAGAAAGGTAAGCGTTTAAATGGACAGTCCATGCAAAAATGAAAATTCTGTATTGTTTATGCAACCTCATGTTTTTACAAACCTGTACAAGCTTCTGAAGACAAAGAAACATATTTTGAAGAATGCTGGTAACCAAGCATTTTCGGTTCCCATTTACTTCCATTATATATTCTGATGATAAAACTTAAGTCAATGGGAGCCGAAACTGTATAATTGTCAACATTCTTCATATTATCATCTCATGTGTTCTGCACAAGAACGAAAGTCATACGGGATTGGAATGACATGAGGGTGAGTGAACGATGACAGTATTTTCATTTTTCTCTGGACTATCCTTTTAATTATGCATTCCTGTACCTGTCAGTCATGTCATAACTCACTCCCATAGGTTGAGCCGCCCACCCTGGGCGGAGTCACTGATGATAGTGTTGATCCCGCCCTGCAGCAGCACTGATTGGATAATGACAGCCAGGAGCCCGGCCAACATGATGCCCACCTGAAACACATCCGTCCACACCACTGCCTTCAGACCACCCTGCCATGGTAAAGGGACAGTCCTTTAAAATGCACATTTTTAATGAATTTACATTATGGAAACATAAAATACCAATTCTAACAAGTTTAATTTAATATAACAGGAATTCTAAAACTTTCTGTCATCTGAACACCTTAGACTTAAAATATTTATTTGTTGTAGCATCTTAAGAGATTTTAAGTTAATATTCAAATTATTTAACAACATATTTGTATACTCATGGTTCTCTGATGTTATTAATAATAATATTATTATTAATAATAATTATTATTATTAATAATAGTAGTAGTATGTTTTAACTCTAATTAAAAAATATTGTAAATACTGTGAATTTATGTGCTCTGTACATCTTGCATATTGTCAAATAAAAGGTCTACTGAAATAAAATGTGTAATAACTATATAGACTTACAATAAAAGTAGTAATATATATATAATAAGAACAAATATATATATATTCAGAATATAATAAACATAAAATAGAATCTAAATATTTAAATTCAAAATATTAATGCAAATTTTAATTTTTTTAAATTACATTTTTAGTTTCTCAGTGATACTAATATAAAACTACTGTCTTTTTAACTTACTAATGTACAGTATAGAGTGCAAACCACTCCGGTCGATATGACGGCACCCCAGAGATGTACACCTGTGACTGAGAAGTGGAAAGAAGGGAGAGAATTCACTTGAGCAGACAGCTCTGTGCACGGTCAAGAACACTTGTTACACCAAACACTTCGCAAGTAAAGCTGTTTCTCTTACACACTTAAAAATAAAGGTTCTTTACTGTCACCGATGGTTCCAAGAAGAATCTTTAACATCCATGGAACCTTTCCATTCCATAAAAGGTTCTTTATAGTGGAAAGAAAGTTCTTTAGAGTATTAAAATGTTAAAAATAAATGGGTCTGTTAAGAACTGTTCACTGAAAGATTCCATTGCTGTGAAAATTCCATTTCGGAACCTTTATTTTTAAGAAGTAAAAGAAGCAAAGTAGAAACTTTTACTTCAAGTTTGTATTTTGGATAATTGTTTGTAATGGGAGAAGCGCAAAAAATCATACCTTGGTTTAAAGCCAAAGCTGGAGCATAAATAACCAGACCTGTGTATAACACCTGAGAACAAATGGAAAATAGTATATTGAATTCACTGTGTTATCTAATTAGACTAATAATAGCAAGAAATCACTCACTGTTTGTATGATAAACAGGACCGTCCCAAATAGTCGAATTACTTTATTGTAACGCATCTCTAGATACTGCAAACAAAGGAAAAAATGTCATGTACATTGCAGAATCAATGCATTCTTGAAGCATCATTCATACATTCTACCTTAATAAGCTCACTATTTTAGTTTAGATTACCACTTAAATGTTTTTTGGCCAAATTTATTTTTTTCCTGTCATCTTACCTCATAGGTGCTGGTTATTCCCAGTCTGTAGAAGATGGGCAGGAAAATCTCAGAGCTCACAGCCACCATCAGAACATAAGAAAAGCAGATGAGGATGAAAATGGCTCCATACTGATACACCTCCACCGGGGTCCCCAGAACGGTGATGGCTGACATAAAGCTGGCTGTCAGGGACAGAGCCACCGGCACCGCTGTCATACTCCGTCCACCCACCAAAAAGTCTGCGGAGCTGCTCTGACCTCCTCCGGCGAAGGCGTAGTAAACCCCGATACCTGCTGAGATGATCAGCATTAAGGTGAAGACCACATAGTCCCACACACTGAAGAACGCCACACTTGACATCCTGGTGCACATATGAACTTCTTTAACAGGGTCTCTTGATTTTACAAGGAAACCTTTGCGGCTCTGTTTGCAAAATATTAATCAGTGAGCATCAGGAATTACTCATTGAAAGCTGACTGTTGGGTCAGAGATTGTAACATGACGGAAGGAGATGCTTGCTCTGAGGTCAGTCAGAGAGTCTCTGCCAAAGTTACTCACTGCTATTTCAGCTCATGGACTGTGATTGTTCCTGGAGCTGCTGGCTTGTCATCATCCCGCCCCTATCACATTCATTCCTCCCTGCTTATTGCAATTGGACTGCAATTTTTTTCCCTTCTAGTTATCAGATAATGTGTTTATTCTTGTGTGTGAGATACAAATAGAGACTTTACTCCCTATTAATAACAGAAGCTGCCTAATGTTATTAACCTCCCAATATTACTAATCTTTGTGTGTATATTTATAGGTTAAATTAATACTGTACAATTTTATTAGTACTAGAGAAAAACTGGGATATGTGGAGATAATGTTTAGCATAAAATAAACAGGATTATGAATAATATTAGAAAATGTAGAAGAAAAGAACATCATGTACTATTAAATGTAATCCTCAGATTAATAAATTCAATAGTTACAGGTAAAATTTTGTGATAGTTTTGTTTTCCAGTTACTTCTAAAATTATATATTTCTGTTATATATTACATATAGCAGAATGTTTATATATAGTCAACTTTCATGAATAACCCAAAAATAAAAATACATCTGTACAACACATTAATAATGTTCAGATATGAATACAATTTTAAATAAATATAACATTTTATATATTTAATCATATATCATTTAATATGTTTATATTTCTATATATAGAACCTTCATGAATAACCTCAACAAACCATAAACCAAAAAAAAAAATTATATAATACATTAAAACCATAATTAACAATAAATAGAACATTTTGTAAACTTTAATTATTTTAAATTTTATTTAAATTATATTTTATATTTCCATATTGTATTTTTATATTTTTATATTGATATATACATATATATATATATAAACTTAACTTCATTTCCAAATGATGACTTTTATTTTGAAATACAGTAAAACGCTCCGCTTTACCCATAATGCGTCATTCAAGATGGCGTCCTCCTGATACGGCATGTGTATCAACAATTTCACAGCAATTGATAAAGTGTCTTGACTTTTAAATTGCGGGATATACATAATTTCTGTATTTAGTGGTCTTATAATACATCAAAATGAAGCTCAAAGTCAAGCCCCAGTCTCATAAATCAGAAAACACATACCGCGTAAGTTTACAGAGCAACGCATGCTTGAAACTGCTGCTCGTGTTTATACATCTGACAAACATTATGATGTTTTATTTCATATACATAACGAAACGAAATGCGTTTTACGTATTACATATATGTAATTTCAATTTTAAAACGTTTAATTTATGAAGTTGAATCTCTCCGTCCGGTAGTTTAATGGAAATAAGTTTCCAGTTATAATGTTTTCTGATGTATCCTTCACCTTTATTTTCCAGTTTGTTACGTTTTCTGAGAGGCTCGCAAAAGTAAATATTGATGTCATTCATCGCATTGACAGGACTGGAAGTTATGCAGAGGTATGCAGAGTCTTGAAGATCACTTAGTTTTATTTATATTAGACAGCTTAACTATTATAAGCAACATTGTGTTATTATTAATAGTGTGTATATGGTGAATTATGCTGCTTTATTTTCTCAGGAGGTAGAAACCTATTTTTATGAAGCCCTGTTAAAATGGAAAGACCTAAATTTGACAGAAAACTTCAGTAAGTACCATGTTTTGTGACTGTTTAAACTGGAAATATATATTGTATATTATGAGGATATTGTACGTACTGTAAATTTATTCGTGGTTTTTACATCTTGTATCACTCTCTGTCAGGGTTGTTATCGTTAACGAAAAAATTAAAAAACCATTTCAATTACCTAAATATCAGCAGAAATAAAATATAAAAAAGTAAACATATTTTATTTAATTTTGTTGCCAAAAAACATTTCTCATTTTTATTCAGATTTTGTACTAAAATAACACTGGAATAATAATTAATAAAAAATATATAAAAAAAAATATACATATATAATATATAAAAATATATATAAAAATATATATATATAATTTATTTGTGTGTGTGTGTGGGTATATATATATATATATATATATGTAATATTTATTAAAATAGCATATTACTAATAATTAAAAAAAATACTAAAATAAAACTGGAAATTATACTACAAAAAAATAAAACTTTGTTTAAATATTAATCCAATCATCCGTTCTTACAGAGAAGTTTTTTCAAGAGGTGTCAAGCAAAAGTCAGTCTTTCAACATGCTTGTGTTTCACCAAAACACTATCGTGGACAGTCTGAAGACCCACCTGTCAGTGATGAACAGCATGGCTTACCAGCCTCTTTTAGAGTGAGTTCCTATTAGTTTTTTCTTTGTAATAAACAGGCAGATGATATGTTAACCTCACTATTACTTTCAGTCTTGTAGTTCAGCTGGCTCGTGATCTCCAGATGGACTTTTACCCTCACTTCAGTGACTTCTTCAGCATCATCACGTCTATTTTGGAAACACAAGACACTGAGGTGTTGGAATGGGCCTTCACGTGTCTGTCATACCTGTACAAATACCTGTGGAGGATGATGGTGAAGGATATGGATAAGATATACAGGTGAGAAGTACCAGATAACATTTATTTAACTATTTATTTTCAGAATTGCAAGAAAAATAGTCAAGATTCTAAGATGATAACTCTCAATGAAAGAAATAAGCTTTCATAGAATTATAATGTGTAATTTCTCACTCTTTTGCTTTTTTAAATCAGTATTTACAGTAAACTCCTGGCACACAAGAAGGAACACATCCGCAACTTTGCTGCCGAGAGCTTCTCTTTCTTAATGAGAAAGGTGAGTTTTTAACATCTCCAGTTTTTTCACCATGTCTTCTGTGTTGTTGCTAAAGCTAACGTGTCTCTCTCATGTCCCACAGGTGCCCGATTATGATGCACTCTTCACATTCATGTTCTCCAACCTGTCTGAGAGCCCTCAGAAGGCCAAAGGAGCAGGTCAGCTGATCTTTGAGATGTGTCGAGGAGTCCGTAACATGTTCCACTCCTGTGCCACTAAGGTTAGATCACATCACTCAAAACCAAACACATCACACTATTAAGTGTGTCAGTAATTAACAGTACTGTTGTTGTCAGGCTCTTCCAATGGTGTTGAAGAAGCTTGGCCCAGCAGCTGATCAGGACGTTGAGTTACCTTGGGATTTAATTAAGGAAGCTTTGGATCACATGACTGAGTCTTCAGCCAACTATGTTGAGAAAGAACACCTGCTGGTTCTGTGGGACTCCTTACAAGTAAGAAGTATAACTTTTTAAAATGAAGCATGTCTGACATGTTGCAAAGTATTGACTTTGCTATCGTTATTAATGTTTAATGCACTCTTTTAGTCATGTTAAAATACATGCAATAGTAACATCTTTTAATAGATAAATACCTTGGCCAGATGGATTAATCAGGTGGTGTTTACACTTTTAATAATCGCAAATGATATGCAAATAGCTGAAATAAACAAATGCTTATTTTATGTAAAATATGTGTGTGTATATATGTATGTATATATATATATATATATATATATATATAGAATTGTGTGTGTGTATATACACTGCTGTTCAAAAGTTTGGGATCAGTAAGATTTGTAATGTTTTTTAGAGTCTCTTATGCTCATCAAAGTTCCATTTATGTGATTAAAAAATACAGGGGAAAAGGTAATATTATGAAATAATATTGCAGTTTAAAGAGTTCAAAGAGTTTTCTGTTTTTGATATGCTTTAAAATACAATTTAATTCAAAGCTGAATTTTTATCTTCAGTGTCACGTGATCCTTCAGAAATCATTCTAATATGCTAATTTATTCTTAGTGTTGGGAACAGTTGTGCTGCTTAATTTTTTTTTGAACCTGTATTTCTTTTTTCATGATTCTTTGATGAATGAAAAGTTAAAAAAACTGATTTTAAAAAAAAAATAGAAATCTTTTCTAACAATATAAGCCTTTACTATCACTTTTGATCAATTTAACACATCCTTGCTGAGTAAAAGTATTAATTTCTTTCAAAGAATAAATAAGAAAGAAAAAATTTACTGACCACAAACATTTGAATGTTAGTGTTTATTACTACAAAAAAATTATATTTTAAATAAATGCTGTTCTTTTAAATGTTTTATTCATCAAAGAATCCCGCAAAAAGTATCATCGGTTCCAAAAAAATAAGCAGCACAACTGTTTTCAACACTGGTAATAAATCAGCATATTAGAATGATTTCTGAAGCATCACGTGACATTGAAAACTGGAGTATGATGCTGAAAATTCAGCTTTGCATCACAGGAATAAATTCTACTAAATTAAATAGTAAATAGTAAATTAAAACAGAAAAATGTATTTTTAATCAAATAAACGCAGCCTTGATGAGCAGAAAAGACTTCTTTAAAAAAAACATTAAAAATCTTACTGATCCCAAACTTTTGTACATCACTTTATATATATATATATATATATATATACATTTTAAATACTTATATTTGCATTTTTTTTTCTATAAAATATTTTAAGTCTTTTTTTGTTCCATTGAATAGTTTTACAAACAAAATAATGAACAAATCCAGACTGGCCAAAAAAAAAACCCTGTGTCAACGTTCTATATACATATGTATGTTTCATATTAATTTGTTTGTTTATTTTGGTTTGCAGGACTCTCTGAAAGAAGTTCTTGGAAAGTTAGAGATGAGCAATGCCGATCAAGCGAATGAGCACCTGGAGAGGATTCTGTACATCTACCACACACTCGTGGAGCATCGCAAAGGAGCAAAGATCACAAAACCACAATCTGTTTGTGAGGTGCATGAGTGTGTTTCTGTAGCATTTAAAGATTGTGTTCTTCTTGAGTTCTGTTGCATCTCTTATAACTGTTTCCTCCTTTTTGTTATATTTAGACACTTATTCAGCTACTTCAGGCACCAGGACTGTCCTACTCCTGCCACAGGCTGCTTTTACAAGTAATCGCAGCTGTGTTGATGGCGGAGAGTCTGTCACTACCTGCCAGCAGCATCCACGAACTGGTGAAAAAGGTTTGTTTATTGTGTATAAACACAAACATTTGTCCAGTCTAATTTCCTGTTGGCCCTTATTTCCTTTCTGATCCCTTATGCAGGTCTTCAATAGCGGCATGGACCGAGACCTCATATTGTCATTTACCAAAGAGATGTTTAACATGAAACAGTTTGAGCAGGTCAGTATAAGCATTCTTCAGTAGGATTGCGATCTTTAAGATCAATTTTTTCAATTCTTTTAATGCTCCTGTGTGTTTCTCTAGTTGTTCTTGCCCAGTTTGCTGCAGTATCTCGAGCAGCTTTTCTGCACAGAGGACTCTGTAAACCAACAGTTGGTTTTGGAGCTTCTGGTTGGTCTGATTCTGTCCAAAGCTCCGCCCCCGACTGACGGCTCCATGGCTTTTGAGAAGTACCCATTGGTCTTCACTGGACAGACTGTCAGGTAAGAGCTGAAAAAAAAAAAACTAGTCAATAAAACAAAACAATGCTTTGAATTAAAATACTTTATAGACATGCATAAAAATCCCAAATTCTATTTTTAGGTCAACTGGACCTGAAGGAGACCTGTCGATCTCTGTTCCCCAGCAGATTCTTTCTCTCATAGACATCCCTGCCGGTCAGCCACTCTCTGATCTTTCCCATCCTTGGGCTGCACTGGTGCTCCTTCCACATGTCAGGTAAATTACCTACAATCTTATGGGTGTTAAAGGTATCGTTCACTCTAAAATGAAAATACTGTTATCATTTACTCACCCTCAAATTGTTCCAAACCCTTGCCGGTAGTCATTCACTTCCATAGTATGGAAAAAGTACTATGTCTATTATCAGCTGTTTGGTTTCCAGCGTTCTTCAAAATATCCTCTTTTGTGTTCACCAGAAGAAAGAAACTTTGAAAGGTTTGGAACAACTTGAGTGAGAATAAATAATGATAGTATTTTCA